>JANWGL010004741.1:2547-30385 GCA_025200755.1 Ceratobasidium sp. C01 | reverse complement strand
TTATCGAACTGGTTAGTCCACACAGCGCCAGGTGTAGCTTCTGCGAACTCTTTTGCCTGGTGGTTATAGTTCGCGGGATTCTCGTAAGCGACAGCGGGCACCGGTCGGACATCTGCGCCGAGCATCCGTAAAAGGTCGATTTTTTCTTGGCTCTGGATTTAACATAACTGGATAAACTTGAGAGCAGCAACAACTCGATCGAACCATACCTGAGTGTTTGGCATGTAGATCACGCATTTATAGCCTTTCGATCGACATACATGCGCGAGACCGATACCAGTGTTACCAGCAGTGCCTTCCACCACTGTGCCCCCTGGTTTGAGTCTGATGCAAATCGATAAATCCCTCAGTAGTCGCTCGAAGGCAAGGTAGCAAGATTAGTACGTGCCGGCCAGACTCTTCCGCATCCTTGACTAGATAGAGCGCCGCACGGTCCTTGACGCTACCCCCGGGGTTTTGGAACTCAGATTTACCAAATATTTCGCATCCAGTCTCGTCTGAGAGTTTGTTGAGGCGAATCTAGATCATAGTCTAATTTCCGGGGTGTAGCGAAATGCAGGCGACGCTCACCAAAGGCGTGTTCCCGATTGCTCCAACAAATCCATTTACAGGGCCATTGGTGAACTGTCGGGTAGCTAATCGGGTTGAATGGGCAATACGAGAGAACATAGCTCCGGCTGCAAGAGAAGTCTATTCCAGTCAATCGTCAGCTGAATGCACAAGCTCGAATCGACTTGGGGAGCTTTAGATGCAATTCAAAGATTTAGAAGCACACAAGTCGGCCCTCAGTCCGATGCTTAGACCGTGAGTAAAGTCAGGTGACCGTGTTGTGTTACTCGCTTTTCAACCACGGCGTGAAACATTACAGGACCGCTTCAACTCTACGCTCTGATTTATTACCGATACCTTACTGCTGCGGGTTCTATGATCTATCTCGGCGATAATAATGTCTGATGCTCTAGGAAAGCCATGGATTGAATCTGGGGTCACCGATATACTTGTCAAGCATGCCCACGAGCTGCCTTCGCCACCTCGATTGCACGGGAGAGCTCAGATAGTCAACGTAAGCTGGAGCTTTGTACTGCATCATTCTCTCCCACACTGACATTATACTTAGTTTTTGACGTTTAGGGAGGACACTGCGGACGGGGGGCAACCGACAGATCGTGATACGGAACTATGGGCAGAGATTACAGACAAGCAGTGGGTTATTCCTGTGCGTATCACAAACGAGGCCACGAATAAATTTGAAGAGTGAGTTCAGGACCTTGTCTATTCCTTTGGATGCAACTAACTCCTATTAGCCAGGAAAAGCGTGGTCTAACATACTATCGGCGCGGTTTTTTCACATTGAAGGCTGCTGTTGCATATCGTTTTGTGCCAAAGCAGATTGCTGCTCCTGCGGGAAAACCCCAAGTACAATTTTCTAACCGGAAATCATTGGTACTCGATGTTGTGGCGCTTAGCCACATCTCTGGAGGTGGACACGGGGCGCCTATTGTAACGAGCTCCGCCGCATTGGAGACTTGCCCCACATTGCGGAATTGGGAAGACGTCTTGAGCATTGGGGGCCAAACACTGTAAGTTTGCTCCTGAAGGTTTCTCCAAGTTGGATGTTGTCTGAACTACACGCACAGGACTAATAAGCAGAACTCGGCGAGAATGGAGCTGGAGACGGCACGCGCTTCTAAAGCTAGTTTGAGACGATCTGCTTCGGCGAACTCGAATAGGAGAGGGGGAAGAACTTTGGTCAAGACAGCTTCGAAGCCATCCGTACCACAACCCGTGCACGCCGATTTAAAAGCATTTCACGAATTTCAAGATTCTATTTGGGGAGTAAGTACATCTGTATCAGCAATTGGGGGCAATAACTTAATATGAATGTTGCAGAAACGTTCAAAATACAGGAATACGGACTTCGCATTCAGTCGAGAGTTCGGTATCCCTCTCGATCAGCGGATCATTCTCAAACAGATCGAGAGTGAGTGTTCAAATGTTGAGGTAGCACCAACAATCACACCCTAATTGCATTTAATGCCCTGTAGAGCGTATCGAAACTGCAACTCCGAGTCAACCTTACGATCGTATGTCACATTTCTTCAGCGTGCGCGGTAACCAGCTCATTCGCTTCCCAATTACCAACAGCACTAAACAACCAGAACGGACCCTTGTCGGCTCCAAACGACCTAGATGATTTGCCCAGTTTTCGCGCGAGTCAAGTCTACACATCGACGCCACTGGATGCCCAGCACCCACCTAGCTCACCTACCGGGTCACAAGCATCTCATATCCCTAAGGATGAGCCTGTAGGGTCTACGCCCCACGCTTGGCATGAGGAGGATGTCGAGGATGATGGTGAAAGTAATCACACAGACGATGACCTTGACCCTATCTCTCGTCCCATGGAAGGAACGGGGAGACTGGAGTCCAATCTAGAACACGGCGCGCCGCCCAGCTTGCTAGGCATAAGCGAGCACCCCGAGGTGGAGAAGGACAGTACAACGGCTGCCTCACGACTTTCGCCCGGCTCGGATGATGATATTGAGGGGTCGGAGATTGCTTTGGATGACGATGACGCGATTGCGGAGAAAATCCTAACACTCTCGACGGGGGTACGTGTGTTCTCGTTACATATGCCCCGCTATCTGACGGCTAATATTTTGGGTTGCAGGACGATACAACTAATAGGTTAGGGTCTTCGGGGGGCAGTCAATACCAGCTACGCCAACCAGTGGTCTTTGTTCCCGATTCAGACCCCTCGAGTCAGAGCCAGCGACGCACCCAGCTGAGAGGGTCATCCCCAGTATGGGATTGCGAGAGTGTCGCCCCTTCTCAAGCTCGCAACGACGTGCACTCTCCGGAAGTCCGGAAGTCCGCACTATCGAGGGACAAACAACATTTCAGCCCGACCCTCCCATTGCCATCCCAGTTTAACGCAGACATTACTCGTACCCAACCAGACGTTAACCAGACGCAGGTCCCACCGAACGATAGTCAAAAAGCATTATCTGGTTCAGGGCAAGCCGATTCCCAAGACAGTGCCGCCGCCTCTCTCCCTTCACCCCCTCCTGAAACCCCCGCTGTGCCCAATCCTCCTCCTCGGCATCTGGACGATTCCCACAACGAGCCCAGTCCAACCATTGTCAACGAACCGACGAGTTTGACCGAGCCATTCATTTGCGAGCCAGACGAAGTACCGCAGTCGCGCGACCTCAGGGATGTCCCAAACAAGCAACCAGTGGAACCGTTTCATGCTGTGCCGAGGACCGAGCAAACCCTACAAGAAACAGTTCAAGCAAGATCTCAGAAGCGCAGGAGATCTCGGTCGCCGTCTGAAGACACATCCAAAGCAACCTCCCAGCGAGCGTCGGTTGTTGGTGATCGTGACATGCAGGCCCATGACGCTAAACGGCGACGGTTGGAACGTACGGTTGGACGGCCTTCCCCTGCTCCTATAGACGGTGATCCGAGCAAACGCGACGAGATTACGGGCAATATGGAAACACCTGGAGAACAAACGGGGGCCAGGGGGCCAGTGTCAAATGCAGCCGAAACAGATGCCAACCACCTCGCTCCGGCTGTCAGACAGGGCAGTATCACTCATAATCAGAAGGCATGGTCGGCCCCCAGTTGGACGAACGCACAAGCGGAGAACTTAACTAGGGAGAACGTCCCGGATACGCTAAGCAATGTGTCGTTACCAACTTCGGCGACAACCAACTCCAAATCTCTTCCCAAATCGACTCGAGGGCGGGCAATTAAGCCGAGGGCGTCTCTCCTTCCACCGCCGCCACCGCTGCGCCGCCAGTCAATTCAACCCCCTGTTTCCCCAACCTACCCTCCAGTTACGGCGTCACAGTTCGAAGATGCGAATGAGGACTTGGCATCGAATCCCAAAATGCCGAAGATTGAGCTCGCAAGCCAGCAGCAAAATATGACAATGGTCAAAAGCAGTCGACCTTCCGTGACCTCGCGTTCTGGTACGTCCACTCCGACTCGACCGATAGCATCGCGTCCGCGTCGCAATCCTGCAGACAGGAACTCTATCGCTACGAAAGAAAACTTGGCACCGCCTGCGCCAAAGGCTGTGGCACAGATAACTATTGCTGTCGGTACTACCGGAAACTTGAAGCGCAATGTGGACGCGCCAAGCTCCGACAAAGTCCCGCCCAAGTCGCATGGCCGTGACTCGAGCACTAAGCCGCCTTCTATTCCTCGTGGCTCAAACGTGAACGTTGATAACACTGCTCAGCAAAGCATTTCAGGGGGAGCGAGCGACACTCCGGGAAGGCGGTTATTGGGAGGATTTAAACCATCCATTTCTCTTGATCTCGATGAAGTACATATGTTTACTTGGGGTATGTGGCAGGATTCTATGCGGGAGGTTGAGGCGTTCTGGAAAGAGTCTACTACAGAATAATTTACCTAATTGTGTTATTTCCCTTGTACTATACAGTAGGCAGTTTTGGCACCACCGATTTTCGAACAATCGGCTAACTGTCTAGCCGAAGAATCGTGATGTCATAGCCGATTTTTCGGCGCTTAGCTACCGATTTTGGGGAGCCACCGCAAACCACCTTTATGCCCGGCCACCACACCTCCTGCTGTCCTTAGAATGCCTGTCCGTTTAATTTATGATATATCTGCCAGCCTAATAGAGCATCTATGTACTGGTGATGATGAGACAAACAGCCAAATTGGCTTAGCTGTACTCGATTTGATGAATGGACCTATCGGACATCATTCCAAGCATTCTGATAGCACAAATCACCACCGAAAGAAGTCCACACTCCGCAAGCTAGATATAGAGGCTCTGGATGACAAAACTTTGAGAGCCTGGACTAGGTATGCTATGAGCACTTAATCAATTATATCTATTGACATGATGGCATTTCAGGTTTTCTAAAGCTGATATCCACCGGCTTGTTGGTGTGCTCGGAATCAAAGACCCATTTCAGACCCTTCGGAGACGATACAGGTTCTCTGCATTTGATGCACTCGCAATTTTATTGTCCCGACTTGCTTATCCGTGCCGACTGGTTGATCTACGGGCTCGTTTTGGTATCGCAGAGTCGGCACTCTCTGAATGCATCAATGATCTAGCTTGCTTTCTTACCAACAAATGGGCAACTCTACTGCTTGGCTTCAATTCTGAGCGTCTGAATCCAGCTCGGCTTGACTTATTTGCTTCTGTTATATCTGCTCGTGGGTGTCCGATGGATTGTGTCTGGGGATTTCTTGATGTGACAATCAAGATGGTCTCTAGGCCTGGGCATGACCAACAAGAGCTGTATAGTGGGTACGCTAAGGGTCACTGCCTAAAGTACTCAGCAGTAGCTACCCCAGATGGGCTCATATCCTGTTGTTCGGTGCCACTACCAGGACAACGAGCAGATGGTGCCTGTCTACGGAAGTCTACACTAGAAGATGAGCTGCTTAAGCATGCTTTTGGAGTTGATGGGCAGCGCTTACTCCTTTGGGGAGACCCTGCGTATGGGCGTTCAGATGTGGTTGCGTCAGCTGAGAAGGAAGTCGGGCAACTGCCTGCAGTTGACTGCCGATTCTATCAGGAGATGGCCAAATTCCGGCAATGCGTAGAGTGGTCGTTTGGAAAGGTTTCTAACTTGTTTTCATTCAATAATTATTCCCCTAATCTAAAAGTTAATCTATCCCCTGTTGGTGCATACTTTCTTGCCTCCGTTCTCCTTACTAATGCGCATACATGTATCTACGGGTCTGAAACTTCTCATTTCTATTGTCTTAGTCCCCCATCTCTTGAAGATTACTTTGTTCTTCCAACATCTTCAGCTTCTGTTGACTCATTTGTTTCAAAAGCATTTGAGCATGCTCGCTAACATCTTTATATTACTGTAAATTATGTACATAATTGTTATATCTACCTGAACCGTGTACGTTTGGCCGATCGCTCTCCTTCAGGTTCGGTAGTGTCTGCTTCAACCTCGGGCACACCAGCGGTAGCAGGTTGTCCTAGCACCAAAGGTCAGTTACACAAAATGATAGATACGGAGACATACCATCTATCCATTCAGCAATCCGTCCTGCAAACGACGCAATCTCCTTGAGACTTTCAGCCTGGGCAGCAAGTAGCTCGGTTTGCCGCACCTGCTGCTCATATGTACGCTCAAACCGTTGTGCTTCATTGGCGCTAAACCGATCCAGGGAGTGACGCAACGCGCGAGTTACATCCCGAGGCTGTGAAGGAAGTGGCGAGGAGCGATGTGACCGAGCACTACGATGAGGGGGTGTGTTGGATGAATCGGAATTGATCGAGGGAGACCGTGGTGCAGGGGCGGGTGTGCTAGCATCAGGATTAGCTCCAGGGTCATTCACAGGCCCTAGGTTCTCGGGTGCGGGAGGCGTAGATGCGGGAGAATGAGCTGGCTCTGAAGTAGGTGAATCGGACTTGTTTGATGAGTGGTGCTGCTTCCGATATCGCTGGAGTGACTGGCGTGTCAACCGAGCGCCAGCCTTCTCTTGCCGTTCAACAACCTGTACCACAAACAAACTTAAAAAATCGAGAACAAAAGCAAGAATCAAACACTTACCTTTGCCTTTCCTTCCTTCTTCAAGGCAGAAACCTCCTCAAATTCTTCTTTCTGGTCTCGGACAAGGTCCAGCGTTGAAGCAAGCGCGACAATCTCGCCCTCTGAGTACCGAGAAGAAAAAGAATCTTTGCCGGTTTCCTAGAGAAATAGTTAGTATCAAAACGTGGCCTACAAGAAAAACCACTCACCATAAATGCCCGAAGCATTTTAGAGACTTTTTCTTGACATGTCTTACCCGAAACCACATTCTTGAGACCAGCTTCTTTGTTTACCAGCTCAGCGACCTTATCCCATGCCTCAGAGCGCTCCTTGTATTCGCCTCCATACGGATTGACCTTGTTGGTGGCCGTGAACAAGACTAGCGTCTGTTTCACGGCCGTCCGATGTTAAAAATCGATGTGATGTTACAATATGATCGAAAAAACTCACTTGTTTGGGCCCGAAATGAGCCCGAGGTTTCTTCGAGCCTCCCGCAAAAGCTTGAGTGCTATTTTGACCGTTCTCTCCGTCGCTCATTCAGGGTGGATGCAAAGGAATGGTGGACGAGCAAGCCACAGGAAGAGATGAGGCTGTGTATGGCGCTTCAGATGCCGATTTTCGGCGCGTCAGTTGCCGATTTACTGCGGCTCCACAACCGATCTTAGTTAAGCGATTTTCTTCGAAAATCGCCACTGCCAAAACTGCCTAGTACCAGTTTGATGTATTTATTATATAATATGTCTCACGGCTCCGATCCTTCACTGGATGACTCCTTGAGGCCCTCAACCACATCGACCGCCAGCTCCAATCCCCTTGACTCTTTCCCCCTCTCAGTCGCTGCAGGGGAACTCAAGAGTTCATTTTTTAAAGACAAGAAGTTATTTCCGATATTATGGCCAATATCGCAGGAAACGCCTCACTCAACGTGGCGGAGCGATCAACTGCTGCGGGACCGGACCACCCGCTGCCATTGTCGTTTCCCACTATCCTGCGTAACCCAAACTTTGCCCATTTGAATGTCCATTCTACGCAACACCGGCAAGTTGCCTCTGAAAAGGCACTACCAAAGAAGACAACCCCCCGCGATAAGGATGGGAAACGCCGCGTGCGAAGGCTAGAGAACAGTGCGTAACTTGATGAACCCGCTTTAACTGCCGACTAAAACGCCTATCACCCCTATCGTAGGCAAGTTCAGCTCTAACCCGCACATCGTGCAGCCTACCAAACGCGATTTCGCTGTCCCCGTGGCGCGATTGCAATCAACCTTCCCTGCACCCCTCCCTCCTTATCTCCCGCGCGTGAGCTCTGCTCCATCTACCCCTGCGCCAACCCCGGACCCTGCTTCTGCACTCGCGGGCAAGTTTTCGCTCTCATTGAGAGGGCTGAGGCGTGAGCTCCGTAGGCGCCGCGGCCGTGCTGAGCCACTCGTGCGTGCGGTTGAAGGGGAGTTGTGCGAGTGGTTGGCGGAGCCTGGTAGGCCGGTAGACGTAGACGACTATGTGATTGTTAGCGGGATCCGAGAAGTGAGGCGCTCGCCCGCAGAGTTAGTATGGGATGTGGATCAGGATGGGTTTGCTCGTTATGTCGTGCACTGTACCGCTCGGTGGTACGGCGTAGTGTCATTCAGTGAGTGGCATATAACTGAATGACTTGGCATTTCAATAACCCCATGTTAGGTAAAGAGGCACCTGATGGTACTCGCTTGACTCACTTACTTCGCCCGAACCCAACTCGCCCAGATCGCGCAACCCTTGCTACACCCCCTACGACGGACTGGGATACGGCCTCTGCCACGGGTTTCAGCGCTTTCGCAACGGATGCCTCCGAAGTCGAGTCAGTTGCCGGTCACGATAACGAGTCGATTCATGGCGATAACGAGTCAGTGGTTTCAACCGATAACGCCCCCGCCCCCCGTGTGCTGGTCCCCCTTACCAGTATTGAGGCCGGCTATGACGATGAGGCGGATATGTCGGGCGGCGAAGACAGCTGGGTGTCGCTCCACCAGAGCGTTGCATCTTTGTCACTTGCCGCCGATGATCCAGATAGGACGTTACGTACTGGACGACCTACTGCCATTCGAGACTTGTCGAGAGAATCCTCTAGGTCACCATCTCGACGTCCCCACGCACGACCAAAGCGAAGGTCCGTGCGACCTGCGAACCGCACGGTGAGCGCACCCGTTGTCGCCGAAGCCGATAACGCACGTGCAGGGTCGCTGTGGGATTACCTTTTTGCCTCATAATGACCGGCCTCCCCGTGATAGCACCGCGGGATCAATCTTAGCCTCTAGGATGGCTTAGCTGGCTATCCTGCGTACGCTGTCTTTCCTTTCTCTGAAATGAAGTTCTTGTGTTGCCGTGTTACTCTTGTCCCGGAGGTCATCGCACATTCCATCAGGGCCGCCCTTGCGCCAGCTGCGGATCTCCAAATTTGCGTCGAGTTGAGTTTGTTTAAAGACGTACGTTGTGCAAGTAAAATCCGCGAAGTATACAGGGGAAGTAGTGGTACAATGCGGGATACAAGGAAAGAGAGCGTAGCGTACATCCTTGGTTTGGACAAGGGTAAGAGGGTCGTTAATTAACGTAAAATAAATGCGTGATGGGCATCGAAAATACAAGAACGCAATCGCGTATGCAATTATAATGAAATCGAATAAAGTAATATATGGGTGCGTCCATGTCATGACAGTCGTCACATTTTAGCTCGCCAGGAGCACATCGGGAACATGCGCGGGATT
The DNA here is from genome assembly GCA_025200755.1 of Ceratobasidium sp. C01. Taxonomy (NCBI): domain Eukaryota; kingdom Fungi; phylum Basidiomycota; class Agaricomycetes; order Cantharellales; family Ceratobasidiaceae; genus Ceratobasidium; species Ceratobasidium sp. C01. The sequence continues at coordinate 21,103 of JANWGL010004741.1, read as the reverse complement.
AAGCGAACACGTTCTTCAAGGTGCTGCGAATGTTTTTGCCTTTGCGCGAGGACCCATCACTGGCAATGGATGCGGCAGAGCTATCGCGCGACGAGGAATACGGGTCTGAGCCATTTGGACGCATGAGAGAACGAATATCCGCGTGAGTATCGCGAGGGGACTGAGCAGCCCCATAGAGTGCGAAGACGTTGCCAGAGTTTGAGGGGGCGGCAGAGAAGTATTGAGCAGACATATTAAGAGGTTTTGAGGAGGTAGGATATGGATTGGGAGTGTGTTCGTGAAGAAGAGAGCTCAGTAATTAAATATTAGGAGAGTTGAGGATTCCAGACCCAGACGTTAAGTAGTGGATACAGTGAATATTAATGAATGAATACGACTGCTGGACCGGACAGCGCTCGTTAAGGAGGTTGGTGAAGCGGGGGAAGCCTAGGTAGGATGAAAAGAGCGTACGCATACGGCTAGGATAAATACTCAAAATCAACAATTGGGAAGCTACCAATGGTCATCTATAGGCCCAAATAAAAGACGCGAACTTGCTTACGTCATTGCCCAGCCCTCCTTTGCGCTCTCTCTGTTTGCCACCATACCGGGCTGAGCTCGAATGCGAAACCTATTATTCTCGTTGCCCCGTGACCCTTGACTGTCAATCTGGCTACCACGCTTGGCGTTGGTCTCGACCATGCGGCACGCATTCGCGGTTCTTTGACGTACTCGGAGCAATCGTCCGGTCATCATCGCAGTACGCCTTTGACCGACGGCGTTTCTTTGTAGGTCAGATGATTACCCGACTGATTTTCTTCCGCAGTGCATAGCTAGGTGCTCCCTTTGCTAGGAAGCGGCCTTTTAGCGACATGAATTACCTGGACGTCCTTGGCCACCGCGAATGTCTCGTACCAATTAGCCCTTTTACTCCACTCGCATGCCATTTGGATGCTAACAATTACAAACTCTGCTTGCTGGCTCATTGTTCGCTTGACACCAGAATTGACATTTCTGTCTAAATCATCACGTGACATTAAGAAATCTGATTACGCGAGAAACGCGCTTCGTGTTTTCGCGTGTCTGCACTTTGCTTCACATCATTTAGAATTCCAGGGCTCGGGACTCCGCTTGGCTTGCTGTATTTTTTGAATCACCCTACTCTAAAATTGTACACTTGTTTTGACTCGTCTGACCACTCTTGTTTCTGTCTTGACCGAAGCTTTTTTACTGGAAATATGGAAGACAACAGAAGCCGCCGGAAACCAATTCCCCCCCTGTATTCCGCCACTGAGCCCCTATCTATGGATAGTGATTATGGGGATGGGATCCCTCGGTTTACGCTTCAAGATCACTCCACTCCCGTTACTCCCGAGCCGCGTCGGTTTACGCTTCAGGACCAACCTCCTGACGACGGACTCACGAATCTTCCGTCTTACCCCATTATGCATCGCTTTACGGATGAGGACCGTGCTGTTTTGTCTCCTATATCTGAACGCCCGGAAAGACAGTCTAGCAAGGCCTCCTCGTCCACAAAGTCTAGTGGGACCGGGACGGTTGTTGGAATCCCCGCTGGCGGCGTTTTTGGAGGCGTTATGGAATCCGTCAACTCTGCATATCCCACTCAGCCAGAATGGAACCAAACAGCCTACCCCCAGCAGCAGTACGAGCAACAACCACAGTACCCCGCAGGCTACCATGGTGTGTTCAACTGTCATGTTGTTCGGATCCTTATCTTTAATTACTCATTCTGCCCGTCTTTGCTTTATAGTTCCTCTGCCGGCTGCCCCTTCGTTCGCGGCTCAGCCAACGGGTGTAAGCTATCATACCACTGGTTATAGTCAGCCCTACCAACACACGGGTACGGCACAGACGTATGATCATACGGGTACTGCACAGGTCTACCAGCACACCGGCGCCACGCAATCATATCAAAACACCGGTTTTACCCAATCCTATCAACATACCGGCGCCTCTTATCCCCAACAGCAACAACAGAGTACTGGATTTTCCTATCAACAAGCACCCGTTGCAGGTTTTGAGACTCCCGTCAAACAGTCGGCCACTTCTACAGGCTACTCGACCGCCTTATATTCTTCTCCTTCGGCTGTACGTTCGCGTACGACCCCCGATCGCCCAAACACAGCGTACTCCTTGCACGCTTCGCCTGCGCACGCGGAGGCATATGGCCGATACAGCCGAGCCTCATATCAGACCCCACGGTCTCGTAGCCCGTCTCCAGAGTCGCACCGCGGGAACGATTCGGTGGAGTACGATATGGTGCCCGACGCAACTGTGCTTAAATTCGACCAGGATCTTGCGCAAGAGGAGAAGAAAAATTCAGGACGAACGCACGCTGGGTACAAGCAAGCCAAAGGGTTGCGGTTTGATGCAAGGGGTGGCGTAGAGCATCTCCCTCAGGGGGATGGGGACGTGTCCCGTGATATTTCACTGGGAGATATGGGGCGGACATATGGCGGGGATAGTGACGAGGATGGAGGGGAAATTGAATCTCTAAAACATCATTACGACGATATTGCCCATCCTTCGGAGACACAGCATTTGTGAGTATCAGCAAATCCTTTAGTCGGCGTCTGATTTACAACTACTTGTTTTTAGCGGTCCTGCCCCTGAAGGCCGAATGCTGCGGCGTCACAAAACCAAAAAGCGTGTTCCATTGACGGCTGGTAACCTTGTTATTGACCTGCCTATTCCGGAGAGATTGGTCCTACCTAAGAGGGGCACAGAAGAAATGATGACTACGAGGTTAGCAAATACCGCTCTTTCATTTTCGGCCTATCTCAATTGATATGCTCTACTTGAATAGGTATACGGCCGTAACGTGCGACCCCGATGAATTCGAAGCCAACCATTTCTCACTTCGACAAAACTTATACGGCCGTTCTACGGAACTCTTTATTGCGATTACGATGTATAACGAAGACGAGGTTTTATTCTGTCGAACGTTGTACGGGGTGATGAAGAACATTTCTCATTTATGTTCACGAAGGGCTAGTATGACTTGGGGAGCAGATGCGTGGAAAAAGGTGTGTCTTCTCAAGAACATATTGTTTAACCGTACTAAGTACAACAATAGGTTGTAGTGTGCATTATTGCAGATGGACGAAGAAATACGCACCCTCGAGTGTTGGATTGCTTAGCGGCCCTAGGGGTTTATCAAGGCGACGGTATGCATGCCCAACGTGACCATCCGAATCCCGCTAACACATCAGCTCTCTGTCAGGCGGGCATATGAAAAACATTGTCACAGAGAAAGAAGTGACCGCCCATCTTTTCGAATATACCACCTCCGTCGCTCTGGATCCTGAAATGCACTTCAAATATCCCGACCCAGCGAAAAAAGGCGGCCCAGGCGTGGTGCCTACCCAGATTTTGTTCTGTCTGAAAGAGAAGAACCAGAAGAAGATTAATAGCCATCGTTGGTTCTTCAATGCCTTTGCACCGTTGCTTCAGGTGGGTATTCTGAACGCATATATGCACGGTTAAGACCGGTATTGATGACAGAACTGGATTCGAACAGCCGAACGTGTGCGTATTGTTGGACGTTGGGACACGTCCGGGTTCGAAGAGTATATATCATCTCTGGAAGACGTTTGATGTAAGTTCGAACGTGGGCGGGGCTTGTGGGGAGATTGCAGCGTACAAGGGAAAGAGATGGTCTGGGTTGTTGAATCCGCTTGGTATGCTCAAACAACTTCTTTCCCCCTGACACTAAACTAATGTTGAGTACAGTCGCTGCGCAAAACTTCGAGTACAAGGCGAGTTGTTGGAATCATAGTCAACTTATATTCGCTGATAGAGCTGGACTTTCAGATCAGTAACATCTTAGATAAACCTACCGAGTCCATGTTTGGATACATTTCGGTCTTGCCAGGAGCGTTCTCCGCATATAGGTATTTGGTTTCTCAAATGTTGGGGACGAAAAAGTTATTGATCAATTCTTCAGGTATATCGCCTTACAAAACGATAAGAATGGTCGTGGACCGCTTGCCTCGTATTTCAAGGGCGAGGTTCTGCACGGACGTCAACAAGATATCTTCACATCGAATATGTATCTAGCCGAAGATGTGAGATCACTAACTCTTACTCTGTGTCCAAACACCTGACACCTCTTTTAGCGTATTTTGTGTTTTGAGCTTATCGCGAAAGAAAACGCCAACTGGTGTGAAATGACCCCATTATCCTATTATCCATTTCGCTTACGCCGTTGTCTGTAGGGTATTACGCTACGTGAAGAGCGCCATTGGAGAAACAGACGTTCCGGATGCACTACCTGAGTTCATCAGTCAAAGGAGACGGTGGCTGAACGGATCTTTTTTCGCTGGTGAGTGTGTATAATTTCAACTCTCGACGCCTGGGATATTCAATTCGTCATCGACTTCAGCGGTGTACTCCATTGCGCATGTTTCGCAAATCATGCGGTCTGGGCACAGCGTCACTCGAAAAGCCGCGCTGCTCGCCGAATCGCTGTACAACCTGATTGGCCTTGTTATCGCCTGGTTTGCTATCGTACGTTTGTTGCATTAGAGACGAGTGCCGCGGGCTTACATGATTTATAGGGGAACTTTTATATATTTTTCGTTATCTTGACTTCATCTCTGGAAGATCCCTCATTTGGCATCCCCGGCATAAAATACTTGAACTTGATAGTGCAGGTATGTTGTTATATTTTGACCTGACCAATACTTGCGGGATTGATTTGGCTGTTTCCTGTGTTCAGTATGGTTATGGCGCAATCACCATCACTGTGTTCTTGATCTCGATGGGCAATAAACCTCGTGCAACACCTTGGAAATACAAGTTCCCCGCTATACTTTTCGCACTTTTAGCGATCTACCTCATCGTATGTGGTTGCTTGTGCACTTATCAGGCTTCCAAGAACCCCCACGGCCTCAACGGAAAGATGCTGCTCTCATTACTAGTCACATATGGAGTCTACTTCTTATCTAGTATGCTCGCTTTCGACCCTTGGCATCTCATCACCAGTGCCGTTCCATATTTCCTGATGGCCCCGCTTTATATCAATCTCTTAAACACGTATGCATTTGCGAATCTTGATGATGTGAGCCGTAACACTTTTTTGCTGATATCCAAACCGTGTACTGACATTGGCATTTAGATCTCATGGGGAACCAAAGAAACTGGACTTGACCAACTAGATCTTGGAGCTGTGCAAGCCACACCCGACAACAAGGTTATTGAAGTCGAGCTAGCTGAAGCACCCGCAGATAGGAATAGCTCGTACATGGATGCGCTGCACCGCCTGAAAATCCGGAAGCCGTTGCCAACTCGAAAGGGGGGATCTACGCCGGCTGAAAAAGAACAAGCGGCGAAGGATTACTATGCGTCTGTGCGGACAAATGTGAGTTGCTGGGTTTGTAGCTGGTTGCGATGTGAGACTGACGCGAATGCAACAGGTCTTACTAGCTTGGGTACTGTCGAACGTGAGTCGATGAGGCGTTGTGCTTGATAACGACCGTGCTAACCGTGTATTATTAGGGTATGCTCGCTGCTGCGATCCTTTCGGGAGGCAACCCCTCCTCGACATTCACTCAGGGGATGGGGGACTCCGGTAATATCAATAAAACGCGTGCCTACATGGTATTTATCCTAGCTTTCGTCGCTATAATGAGTATAGTAGTAAGTCTGAAACTGCACTGCCTCAGCGTAACGTATCAACGTGCTAACCCTGCGTTTCAGCGATTCACCGGTTCGACTCTCTATCTAATCGCACGTCTTTTTACTTCTTGATTCGTTGCTTTGTTTCCTATTGTATATTCCTTCTGCTTTGGGTTGATGGTAGCGCATATTTCGTTTGTAATATACTTGGCATTGGACTTTATCTTCGCATATTCCCGGACAACCAATGGCGCAATGCCGGTTCTGATAAGCGTCGTGTCCTACTGAGACTTGCTCCGGCTTCTTAATGCCCTCGAGCCAGCCACTGTTGAGCAGTTTGGGCTAGATTTCAGCCACTTCAAGGCCGAGACATGTTGCCAAGACACATACTCCGCTCGCTTTTGCATTACAAGCTGCTACCGTACCAGAAAAACGTTCGTGTTCAACTATTTTCATCTAGAACGAAGTTTTGGCCGCATGGTCAAATAGCAAGAAGTTGTGTGTAGCAGGTGTATTAGATCACCCAAAGGGGTAATTGTCGATAAGACAAGCCGTGGACTTTAATTTATCTCCCGAGGAACTCCCATTAGAAATGAGCAAACCTCTGCACCTATGGACGTACAGGAGCATTGCTCCGATCTTTCGATAGCCAAGAAAAAAAAATCGCCGAATATACATTTTCGGGTGTTAGTCATTAGGCCCAGGGAATTGCTCACACGAGGGCCCGCTTCTAGCAAAGGTTCCCCACAATAATACAGGTGGCGCCTCAAAAATCCGTCGCCTCAACCCCTTTCCTATACTGCAGACCTCACGTGCTATTCATAGAAGGTATCAGAGATAGGAAGACGGGGAGGAAGATACGATCACCACAGCTAGACGGCCCACAAGCGAGAGTTTTGGCATGCCACCGTTGTCCATTTTTGAATGGGAGTGTTCGAGTGCCGAGGAAGAGGCGAGCATCGGGTCCCCAAATTAAGAAGATCAACAGGATGGGTGCACACTTTCATCATAAAACGCCATTGATGTATCGGCCCAGGTATCCTTTTTGAGAGAGTAATGGCGGAGATAACGGGCACGGACTCAGATTAATCAGAGTGCCCAACGCGAGGAGGCCCAAGCCACAACTGCCGAGTGTTGGCGCCCATAAGCACGCAGATCATATGCATACGGTGAGGTTTACATACTGGGACGTGACTACCAGAAGCACTCGATCGTCGAAGGAGAATCTGTAGCAGAAGAACTGTCAAGGTGGCCTAGTGGGGCACGTGGGTGTGGAGAACGCTGATTGATTGCTGGGCCGTGTGGCTCCTGGGCTTCGAAGCTGCGCCAAACACTCGCGACGGAACAAGCATGTCACTATCTTTACCTCTGTCGATTGCGTCCTCATCGCTTTCTCCACTCTTCAAAACTTGCCGACCACCACTGGCTGTGTTTTCTCTCGTCCCTGCCGCTCGGGTATCGAAATCCACGCTCGGCGCCACCACCACATCTCACCATGCCCCAGCTGGGCTGCGCCAACACCAGAGGTCTTGTAGCACTCCCAAACGATATTCTGCTCAAAATACTTGATGCTCTGGACCCACAATCGTCTATCAGATTTGGCCAGGTGCGTAGTTACAGCCTTGGCTGACGTTCGATGGCTTGACCCGATTCATTTCATAGATATGCAAGTTTTTGAATGTTTTTGCCACTTCAAGGCCGGCGTGGCTTGCGATTGCTCGCATAGTCTCTCGTACTGGCGTCCTACCCCTACCCTCGCATAAGTCGTATCCTTCGCCTGCCTCTTTGTCCACAAAAGACATGAAGATCGCGATCCGGAGGGGGATTACTACTCAGCGCGTACTAGGCCGATCTTCTCCAGCGGCCCATGTGCATCCATACCTTGGCGCTGGTTCTCGCCTTCCCCCGAGCTTGGCCTACTCTCTCCAATCTAACCATACTGTCGTGCACACTGCGTTCTTACCTGGTGGTCGATTCCTTCTCACTGTCCAACTTGACAGCTCCTTCGCTTGCTGGGACTTGAAGTCCCCTTCCCGAACTCGATGCGTCCGTCTGCAGACTGGGCTTGGTGCCAACGTGGACGAAGAAAGGGTAGAACCTCGCTGCATCGCTTATTGGAAGACAGGGGGTGCCTATGTAGAGTTTGCCCACGACATGGTAGAGGAAGGCGATGCGGTTGTCGTTGGGCTATTGGTTATCAACGTTGTTCCAGGCCAGTAAGTCATGGGTTCATACCAGTGCGATCAGATAATCCTTACGGCCTTTTGTGTCTCCAGGCCAAGTTTAGCCAGACAACTACATGTCCTCCGAATCGAGCTCCCTAACCCTAACTCCCGACGACGACCTAGGCCCATCGTCCCAGATGAATCCATGTTCAACATGCGCTTGCTCGCTTCTGCGCCTATCCCTCATCCATTGTTTGTATGCTCCTCATATGTCAACGCCTCCGGACATGCCGGGTTAATCGGGAGCGCTGGGTCCGAGGTCATCTTTACTTTGTTCTTCAACCCCCGTCCCCCGCCAGACCTCGCACCCTCCCCAGTCCTCCCCACATTCGCAGAGGCCGCGGTCGCCGTGGAGGCACTCGCCAATTCTCGCGTGGTCATCATCCAATGTAGTTTCAAGACCAAGCCCACACGGTTCTACGCCCTAGGTTCTGCCGAACGGATTATTCTCTATTGCGAGTCTGGCGGATGCATCTACTCGTATGCACACAGTGTTTCGAAGCTTCGTGCCCAGGCTTTTGCTCGTTCAGCTGATGCGGGTACACTTGTAATCCCTTCCCCATCCCCACATGAGGACCCGTTTCCCCCAGATGAACATGGGACACTGGGTGCACCGCATGTCCAAAAGATGTGTGTTATGCTTCGGAAGGCGGGACCAGCATGGCTCGAGCATGGAGCAGATTGGGTCGATCGAGTCGCACATCGGGGCGCATTGACGCAGGAGGAGCAGAATGGCGGTCCGGCTGTTGGGGTCATCCAAATTTGTGCCCTGAGCATGACGGTCGACTCCGAGACGAACAACCTAGACGCATTCCGAGGTCTCGTGATTGGCGTACACGACGTCGACGTTGGACGAAAACATGTCCCAGCGGCTGAGGCCACAGAGGAACCAGTCGCAGCGTCAGCCAGTGAAGAAGCCGCAAGCTCCGTGACACACCGGCCACACCATGTGCCTCATCCCCATTCACCTTCTTCTCCGCTCTCGACTACCTCGCTTGATCCGCCTTCTTCACCCGCTTCTTCGACCTCGACCGCTGTTCTCCCTGATTCGATGGCCACGAACCCACATGCTCTTCCCCAACCTCCCCGTTATCGACGGGAGTGTCGGGTGCGCTACAAGCGAACCGTGTTTCCTTCCCACCTGACATGTACGTGGCATGAGCTTGCTGCCCTTGGCACGCATGGTCGACGGGCCGTTTGGATCGAAGGTGACGGCCCGCCACCGGCCAATGTTGAAGGGGATGCCGGGGCAACTCCGCATGACGAAAGTGCTTCGCTGCGAGTGATGCTCGCATCCGTCGGAGACCAACCTAGTCCAGATACTACACCGAAGGAGGTCATGGTCCCGCCCAACGTGCGGGCAGAGCTCGGAGGCGTCTCATGTCTAGCGCTCGACGACTCAACGGGGGCGCTTGCCTTGGCGACTATGGATGGGAGAGTGCTACTCATAGAATTCGTTTGAGCGCCAGTTAAAATTATTATCATTGTCATTATATCTTGCCTACCATACTCTCAGACTACCACTTTTATTTCCCTCGCTTTTTGCTGAGCATGTACTCTTTTGTTGTCGTTGTCGGACGGATTAATCACCCTCCTTCTGTACTTTTCCTTGGCGCTCGCCTCCCCTGTGTCGATATACATTATTCCGCGTTTTGTAACATCATGGTTGCATTCGACTTTCATCACATCGTCATTTTTCATCTCAGAAGTCAGGTCTTTTGAACAAACAACGCGATCATTTGCTTCGGAGCCGATCGTAGAAGCTTGGCGGGTGTGAATTTGATTATGTTCAAAAATAGCAAATGATCGTCCCATACATTTCAAATTGGTCTACAAAGGCGTCAGCAGAAACCAACAAAAAGACCTGACCAGCTCTCTGAACAAATTATATTATGGTGTGAAACTGAGGCAAGCGCAAGCTGAGATCATACAAAGAGAGGCCATTCAAGAAGCGGGCCTCCGTCAGTCCAACATACCCACTTAATAAACGAAATTGGTATAACGATTTCAGGTTTTTCCAGCACCGACCGAGCCCAATACAGACCCCTCTCTGGGTCAGCTGTCACAACCTGGACATTTTGAATGGAAGACGAGGATATGGCTTGTTGCAACGCATCCGGACTTAGGACACAATCGACGAGGTGTAAAGTATGCAAGCGAGGGAAGTAGTCCGATCGCAAGGCGGGCGGCCCTGTAGTGTAGACACCGTCGGAATACGGAGCGCAAAAAGCAAGCTCTTCAATAAGAGGTAGGTAATCTTTAAGGAAAGAATATAAAGTCTTAAAAACTTCCGGTTTGTAAGAGTAGTCTGCTCGCAAGCAGAAGCGTGTCACATGGGATCGGCGGATGAAAAGTTGCAGGTCGTATAGTTCATTCAAGTCATTGGTGGGGGATTCCAAGCTCAGACTCAATGCACTTGATCCAGTATCTATCCAAGAAAGTATCGAGATCGCATCTTCAAAGATGTTCTCACCAAAGTCCAAGGACTCAAGGTGTTTCAAGTGAACTGTAGGCAACGGGTGCGCAATATCGAGTTCATCATCAATAATGTCTGGAGAAGCGAGAGTCAATGAACGGAGGTTGGGAAAAGACATCAAAGCGCGGTTAAGCTCAGAATATTTCCAGTTGGCATCACTTAGAGGGCAAAGAACCAGTTTAGTTAACCCATGAAAAGCGTAAATTGACGCGTCCAAAGGAAGACTTTGCAAGCGAAATGTGGTCAAAGATTTCTGAAAGCCAGAATAAGCGGGGGTTGGGTCAAACAATAGTCCCGCGTGCTCAAAATTCAGACCTGAATATTGATGATTTATTAGAAGCTCTCGAACTGAATGGTTGTCGTCGAGTAGGCCGTTGACGATCGTGCGCGCTACGGCGGCGTTGAGGTCTAAGCGGAGCGATACGATCTGTTTTACGTAGGGCGACAGGATTTCGATTAAACGCTGGACATCGGGTTTGGTTTTGTGCCTTTCTTGTTGGATATGGATATAGAGGGGCAGGCCCCTCGCCCGCTCCAACGATTTGGTTGCATAATAGGCAAGGGGCGTATCTAACTGCCCTCCAGCGGTAAGATCAACGTAACTCCATAGCGAACTTGTCCCCAGGGCCACTTTTCTCCAGTTACTACACACGGAGGATATGCTGCCAATCGTAAAGTCTTCAATGTCCTCGCCCAAGAGAGAGTCGCCGAGAAGACACGTCATTGTCAGACTGAAAACGTGAGCCAGAATTTCAGCGGGAAGCCTGTTGATAGGAGGGAGCACAGCGGATAGCCGAAGGTGCTCAAGGCCGACATGTGCCTTTTGTAGTTGGACAGCACCAAAATCCACAGACGAAAGCAATGCATCAACGCAAGAGACGCCTTGAGCAAGCTTAGAGTGACCAGAATGCCTAGTAAAGTGAATTATAGCACGCTCCAGGGAGGCAGCTGAATCGAGATAGTCTGATAGCATTGGCACCAAAAGAGCATGGATGTCTTGCCAGCGCTTGAACGCTTGAGTAAGGTCGATTAGGGGGCTAATGTTAGGGGAGGTAATCTTATTGAGAGATAAGTTTTCTTAACTAGATCTCTTAAATAGCCCATAGGACTCACATGAAGCATTTCGTGTTGGCGCAAGAAATCACTGCAGGTTGCGGTGTGATCGGAACCGTAATCAGGTGGCTTGAGGTGGATGTCACGTGGGGAGTGGGGTCCGCGTCAACAACTTTTCAACCATAACCTCCAAATTTCCTGTCTTTCGTTGTTTCTTCTACCTTTTAATATTGAATAGTTTATTTCTATATACCTTCGTGATGCCTCACACATATTGAATTGGAGAGAGAGGCAGTAATTGTATGGTAGAGTTTTGCATACAGTCAACCGTCTCGATTGTGAACAATATTCCATCGAAGGTTTCTTTGTTCTTCCGCTCACTTGTGGCACAAACATTACGCATCGGTTGGAGCTTTTCGTTTGGCGAAAAAACTCACTAACGCTGCACAATTGAGGCATCCATTTTATCGCAACCAAGAGGTTTAGCTGGGATTAACTGTTCAACACCGGGGCAGAGGTATAATATAATATTGATTTCAGCCGTCGTCGGAACAAGTTACATCATTCACCAAAAGGGCATGCATCAAAAGGCCAGCTACAAAGTGGATCTCCCCCGAGCCATGGCACACGTTGGTTGAATGAGATAGGGGTGGTAATTTCGCACTCTTTCAGTGCCGACTGAGCTAGATCTAGATCTTCCAAGCTATTCGACATAAACCGGACTTTCTGGATGGAGGACGAGGATAAAGCTTGTTGCAATGCAGCGGGGGATATGAAGCATTCAATGAAATGCAAAGTATGCAAACGGGGGAAGTACTCTGATTGAAGGGAAGACGGCCCTATAGGATGGTCGTGGTAGACTTCATTGCCTTGAAAGGCAAGCTCTTCAACAAGAGGCAACAATTCTTGAAGGAAAGAACATAGAGACTCAAGAGCCACTTCTTTGCGATAATCTGCATACAAGCAAAAGCGTGCTACACGGGATCGCTGAATGAAAGGTCGTAGTCTGGGCAGGTCGCCCGTGGGGTTACCCTGTTTGTTCGAGGTCAGACTCAGGCTCAACGCACTGGATCCGACATCTATCCAGGAAAGCATCGAAATCGCGTCTTTGAATAGGCTTTCGCGCAGGTCTAGGACTTCAAGATATTTGAGATCGACTCTAGGTGGCGGGGGCACGTCGAGCTCTCCCTCTGTATTAGGTTCATTTTCAATGAATGGTGGAACACCGAGGATCAATACACGGAGCTTAGGACAGGACCTTAAAAATCCATTGAGCTCAGAATGCTTCCAGGAGACATCATAAAAAGGATTGAGAACCAGTTCTGTTAGCTCGGAGAAAACATAACTAGACACATCCAAAAGAGGACCGCACAGACGAAGTGTTGTCAGGGATTTTGGAAAGTCGGAAAGAGTGGGGGCTGCGGCAGACACATCCGCTCCTGCACGTTCTATTCTTTCTATGGTTCCAGACCAATCATCCATATGAAGCTCTCGAATTGAGCTCTGCCGAAAATCTTTAAATAGGCCGGCGATGACTGTGTACGCTACCGGGACACCAAGTTCGAAGTGGAGCGACACAATCTGTTTGGCATAGGGGGATAGAACCTCAATCAAAGGCCTGACATTTGGTTTGTCGAACTTCGCGCCTGTAATGTGAATATGCAAGGGCAGCCCCCCTGCTCTCTCCAACGACTTGGTTGCATAAAAGGCGAGAGGCGTATCTAATCGGTGTCCAGCACTGAGGTCAATATGACACCATAACAAGCTCGCCCCAAGTGTCACTTTCCTCCAGTAGCTACAGACGGAGGATATGCCACCAACTGAAAGCTTCCTATCCTTTCCCTGCGAGACAGAGTCATCAAGAATGCAGGTTGTCGCCAAAGTAAAGATATAGGTCAATATTTCGGGGGGAAGTCTGTTTGCAGGAGCAAGTACATTCGATTGGGCTTGCACATGCTTGAAAGTATTTCGTGCGAATCGTAGCTGCTGAGCGCCGAGACCCAGAGACAAAAGGGATTCGTCGACGCGAGAAAGGGCGTGAGTAAGGCTAGAACGATCAGACTGGTTGGCAGGGTTCAATACGGCGCGCTCAAGGCAGACAGATGAATCAAGGCAATCTGACAGCGTTGGTGTGAGAAGTGTGTGCGCGTCTTGGTCAAGGTCGCTTGGGGAGTTAATGCGAGAGGGGCCGGACTTTATTGAGATATCAGTTCACTTAAAACGACCTCCTACATGGTTCGTAGGACTCACAGGAAGCATCTTAAGTTGGCACGAGTAGCCGTTGGGCCAAGATTGTGGTCGCCGTTGGGATTGCAAGTTTATGTCACGTGTACATGTGAGGCTCCGCGCTTACGACTTATCAACCACAATCTCCTCGAAGTTTCTTGGTTCTTTCTTGTTTTGTTTATCTTGCGGCACTTGGACAATTTCTGCCTGTATAATTCCATAATGCTTCCTACCTACAACTCCAACTTTAGACGACAAAAATATCGCTCTTTAGCCCAACCAACCCCTGTTGGTTCCCTTCGAGACCGCCTTCTTTCAAGATCTCGGGCAACAAACCTTGCACTCGTTATCTTTGGATGCGTATTAGGAGTCTCGATTTTCGCCAACCTGCGCTATGCCTTTTTACTCTCTCGTTCAGCCTACACTCAGCGCTTTGATTCTGTACCAGAGCTTATTGCAGACACTGTCACCTATAACGACAGCATTCCTGATCTAGACCACTTGATTATCGTTGCGGGGCACGCCATATGGAAGGGCGGTGATCCCGAAGATCATAGACTAGACTCCGAATGGGTGCTCGATGTCGCTCAGGCAGGCCGTGGCAACCCAGAGGCTTTCTATGCCCATATCGCAAAAGGGTGAGTCCAGAGCCAAATACATATGTTTCACAGTTTCTAACCACGCGAGCATTAGCGCAGAGCTAGTTCTCTCAGATAAGAATAGTCTCCTTGTTTTCAGCGGGTAGGTCCTCTCGCCTAACTTGCCAACTCACACTGAAACCTCTACCAAAGCGGCCAAACGCGTAAACCAACCCACTTGACGGAAGCCCAATCCTACCTCTCCCTCGCACTCGCATCCTCCCTCCTGCCATCTTCATCTTCGGAACCATTTGCACGTGCAACAACCGAAGATTTCGCGCTCGACTCGTTTCAGAACCTCTTATTCTCAATTGCTCGATTCAAAGAGCGTACAGGACGGTACCCGCGCCGCATAACCATTGTCGGATTCGGTGTCAAGGAAGACAGGTTCGAGAAGCTACATGCACGCGCGTTGAGGTGGCCGTACGGGAAGTTTAAATATGTGGGAGTGGACGTAGCAGGAAGCGGAGATTTGGAAACCGCACGGACTGGGGAGGTACGCTTCACCATTTTCTCGGTGATTTCGGTGTCTAACTCTACGGGCAGCTTAAGAATGGGTTCACGCCGTACACCCAAGACTTGTACGGCTGCCACGGGTTCCTCGCCGCCAAACGTCGGTCACGCAACATTGGTTCACGCTTCCACCCCTATCATAGCTCTGCCCCCGAGCTAGGCCCCCTTCTTGATTGGTGCCCACCCTCTAACGAATTGTATCGAGGACCTCTTCCATGGAGCCGCGCGTGAACGGACTTTTGTGTATTAACTTATCCTGCTGCTATAGACTATCTACTTCGCTGTCTCTGAATCACCAGGACCAACAACAACAGCAGATTGATTGTGATCCAACTTCTAAGCTATGTACGCGAGGAATGAGAACACATGATGTAAGTTATGGCATAAGAAGTACATTGCGAGTGTGAGCAAAACAACCAGAAAGGCATAACTGAAAACCAAAAGAAAAAGATAGCAAGAAATATACAATGTAATCGTGAAGAGCGCGTCAAAAGGGAGTCGTTGTCATTCTAGCGGGTCGTATCACGCGTTTCCCGGGAAACTCATGATCAAGGAGTAAAAGTCGTTGGAGTCGTAGCCGTCGCGACCATCACATCATAACTATCGTCCACCGACTCCAGCAGAGTCTCGGTGGCTTTTCGTGCGGTTCCTGGATTGAGATGCGCGTGGTGCACCTAGCGAGCCTGAGGAGCTCGCGCCCAGGCCGTGTATAGGCACATAGTCTGGGTCGATCTTGCTACATTTGAGATGTAACAGCAAGTTGTGCACGAATATATGCTCGAACCTATACCAAACGACGCATTAGTCTCTTGCCATCCCGTTAGATAGAATAAAGTCGACCCACCTAGCATTCGTAAACACAACAGCCATCGACTCAGAATCACACCTCAACAAGTTCGGGGCCATCACAAGCGCCAAATTCGCACTCGTCATCTTCGTCACGCTCGCCACATGATCTGGCAAGAACAGCTGCAAAAAGCTGATCACGAATAGTAGCACCCGCCGGTTGTTCGGTGGCAGCGCGCGAACGAGTGAGACTACCCTTTCGGGGTCTTCAGCGCTCTCGATGCAGGCGTTGTACATGTCCGTCGGAATGAGCGGTTCTTGAAGCTCCCGAAGCCAGAGTTTGAAGAGCGAGGCAGGGACATTACAATCGTCAATCCCTAAGACGCAGCATCCCATTCAGCTTCGGGCACAACGGGCATTCGTTTGATGAAAACTCACCCTCAAGATTATAAAACCCCTTATCAATCCTAACCCTCAAATCCGACACTGCGTCTCCGTCCCCAGGGATCCTAAATATCCCTTCGGACTTGGTCCCTCCGAGCGCAAGGATACCGTCCGCCAAAAAGGGGAGGATGATCGGCACCTTGCTGCTCGCATATGTGCGTTCCTGAAGACGCATGATGGCGGACAGTGATTCGCCAAAGGTTGAAGGGTTAAAAGCTGAGTCCTGCGAAGCACGGTGTTAGTTTATCACATGTGAGCAGCGCAAGGAGTTAAGGGTGTATAGGAATACATGTGAGTCTGAAGGAGCTAGCTACTCACAGAGGCGTTGATGATCTCCTGAGCGGTTGGAGGCTTCCCTCTTGGTCCTTTCTTTGCGACAACCGGCAGACGGTGCAAGCAGTACTTGGCCATAACGTCAATCCGACCTTCCGTCTGTTTGATCTTGCTGAGCATAAAGGACCGAAGATAACCTTCAAAGTTCTTGGACGGAGGGAACGTAACAAGCAAGACACATAGAAGCTGCCACCCGCGAAACGTGCTTTCCCTGCCAACCAGCCAACCAAATTCAGTCGCGTCAACCAGTCAATAGTCAAAAGCATACTTACGGACTAGGGTTATCCGTCAACTGCTTCACGACCTGACAGTAGATCTCATCCCTAAGCTCCCCATGGTCGATCCCTTCAGCAAGCAGCCACCTCTCTTCCTCCAGCACATCTCCGCCCGTCCCAGCGATCTTCCCTATGCCAGCTTTCCCGCGCTTCCCCGGCGAGGAACTTGGATCCGACAACATTGCAGTGGCCGCGAGATGACTTTCCGAAGGTTGTACCCGCACGCCGACGGGCCGGTCGCGTTCCCGATCGCCCATGATGCGTTGAATGACTTTGAATATCAGAACTGCGTCTTTGTGGAGCGAGCGATTTAGGATGAGTAAGGGGGACGTAAGAGGAGGCTATGGACCCATAGATAGAATGTGAATCAGTGTGAAGAGAGTAACAGGGAACGCACGCACCTTTTGCCAGACCATAAGCTGCTCGACCGGCACGCGCCGCCTGAAGATCAACCCAGTCTTATGCGTCGAGAAATATCGCCTCGCGAAATCAGAGACCTGGAACTGCTGAATATCCTCCGCGAGCCGCCTCGGTAACATCTTATGGTCTCCTGTGCTCAACCGTTTCGTCGCCATTGGCTCCACGGGGATAGGTCTTGCCCGTTCGTGGTTAATTGGACTCATACTCGCCGCCGCCTCAGGATCCAGAATCGGGTCTCCAATCTTTACGTTTCCGCCTTTAAAGTCTACTGGTAATCGCATAGGTTGGATATTGTCTGATAGCGCCCAAGCTGGGTACTCGTTCGTCATGCGCGCGGGGGCGGAAGGAATCGCATCGGACTTTGTACGAGGGATCTGCTCAGAGAGAGGACGAGAGATGAGGATTCCACCACCATTGAGACCAAGACCGGTGCTATCGACGCTGGTCCCAGCTCCGCCTGCACGTTTACTGCGTATAGACTCAGGCTCGCCGTCAACTTCTTTGTCTTTAGCAACGCCTTTCCCCTTCGCCTGCGCAGTTAACGCCGGAGTCGAATCAGGCACGACCTTCCGCGAAGTAGGTACGATGCCATTTTCACTCCCTGAGCCGGCAGAAGAGACGATCCCGGCGGCAGCACCATCGAGCGAGTGTTCGCTCTGCCCTTGGAGGTACCCGCTCCCAGTCGATCGACCAGCACGCGTAGTGCCCGTGGAAATCGTCCGCACGCGTGGAGTTCTTCCTGGTTCGAGGTGGGGCTGCTCCGAACCCGGAGTGGATGCGTCCGGTGTGACTGGGGAATGTGACGGAAGGTCCACCGCCGAAACAGAGTTGAAAGGCGAGGCTGGGATGGGGGGCAGTGTTGAGACGTGGGGGCGGAGGTGTTCTGAAGTAGTGCGGCGGGCACCTCGTGGAGAATGAGAGGGAGGACTGAGGGTAGCGGATGCGGCTCGTGAACGGGGTGTCATTGGTGGTTCTTCTTCCTCGCTGATGTGGCGGATCGCGGGAGTCGGGGCAGAGGCAACGGAGGAAGTGGGGTGATGTGCATTACGGCTGAGGCGGCGGCCTAGCGTCGTGGTTTGTACGATACCGAGGGGGATAACAAAAGTACCAACGGGACGCGTCCAAGACGTCTCGCCTGTACGTGTGTGGTGATAGTACGGGACCGGTGGCGAGCGCGATTCGTCGTTGAGCTCCCACCATTCACCTTCAGTCGACGGTGGCAGTCTACGTCGCGTCAGCTTAAATCAAGTATCAAACGCAGGCTACGCACACAAAGTTTCCCACTGGGGCATCCCAACTGCATTCCCCTGTCGCTGGACACGCGTAAAAGTGATTCTGCGTCTGGGGGTCGATGATCGTCACCCAAAAGTTGGCACCCCAAGAAGAGGGATCGTTCGACTGGGGCTGGGGGCTCGGTGGTCCTTCTTCAGCGGAGACCCAGCGCTGGCTGCTGTCAGTGCTGGACTGGGGCTGGTGCGTGCGTGCGTCGACGTCCATCACAGGCCTATTCTCGCGCGGGGTGAGGACGGGGGCGGGAACGATGATGGG
>JANWGL010004739.1:0-10584 GCA_025200755.1 Ceratobasidium sp. C01 | reverse complement strand
GGGGATTTTGCCGATGTCAAAGCTCCTATCGGCATGCGTAGCTGACACCCTTAACACTCTAGTTGAACGACACCAGCTCCTACCCGACCAACACTTCGGAGGTCGGAGAGGCCGATCAACAACAGATGCGATGCAAGTGATCACGACATTCGTCAAGAACGCCTGGCGTAGAAACGATGTAGTAGCTGCCCTATTTCTGGATGTTAAGGGAGCTTTCCCAAGCGCGTCGCCGGCTCGTCTTGCCCACAACATGCGTATGAAAGGGATACCGGAACAAATCGTAGCGTGGACCGAACGGAAACTGGAGGGTCGACGAACAAAGCTCAAGTTTGATGACTACGAATCCGATTGGTTCGAAATCCTTCACGGCATCGATCAAGGTTGCCCCCTATCATGCATATACTACCTGCTCTACAATAGCGGGGCGCTGGAACTGGCCAGAGCAGAGAACGGCGAAGCGGCGAGCGGGTTCATCGACGATGTTGCACTACTGGCCAGGGCCCCGACTCTCGACGAGGCTAACGACAAACTTGTCTCGATGATGGTCAGGGAAGGGGGGATGAGAGAATGGGCTGAAGCGCACACCTGTGAGCACGAGTACGAGAAAACAGCTCTGATAGGTTTCACCCGCAGACCCAAGGAAATAAGGCCAGCAATCACCATCGCCGGCACTGTCATCCAACCCTCGTCGCACCACAGATTCCTCGGCGTCCTCTTTGACCAACAACTTCGATGGAACGAGCATGTAGCAAAGGCTGTCGCAACGGGGTCGACGTGGGTAGGACAAATACGGCGGGTCTCTCGGTCAAACCATGGCTTTGCACCAGCTGCGATGCGTCGGCTTCACCAATGCGTTCTTCTCCCCCGTATCTCCTACGCTGCTGACATCTGGTTCACACCAGTAGTCCAAACACCCAAGAAAGCCAAGGAGGACCTGCTGCCCGGCGAACGTAACAAACCGGACAAAGGCTCGGTCGGGTTCGCGAGGAAACTAGGCACGATTCAGAGGCAGTCGGCGCTAGCAATCACGGGAGCCCTCCGTACCACTCCAACCATGGCCCTTGACGCACATGCCAACATCCTACCCATTGCACTTGCCCTCAACCTTGTTTGTTTCCGTGCTCTCATCCGCATGGTTTCGCTCCCGAAATCCAACCCGATCCGCAAACACCTAGTACGGGCAGAACGCTATGTTAAAAGACACCGGTCAGCACTTCACAACCTGATTCACACGTTCAACATTCTGCCATCGTCCTACGCTCCAGATCCAGACTCCCCCTGTACTCCAAAAATCCTCAAGCTGCTCAACCCGGGGGCCCCACCCTCAAAAGCTGTGGCACTAGCAGAAGCGTATACCACCGACGCAGATGTCAGCATCTTCTCCGACGGCTCAGGAATTGACGGGGGAGTGGGCGCGGGAGCAGTACTCTGCAGACGCGGCCAGCCAGACAAAACCCTACACTTTCACCTGGGCCCAGACAAGAAACACGTAGTCTATGAAGCCGAACTCGTAGGAGTGCTACTCGCCCTGCAGCTGCTGCTGCACGAAAGAGATGTCGATAACGCGTATATTGGGATTGACAACCAAGCAGTGCTCTTAGCCATGCGGTCACCACGAATCCAAGCATCTTCGCACCTCATCCTAGCGATAGCAGAGCTGACACGATCCCTCACACAGAAACACAGAGGTCTCAAGATACAGACGGAATGGGTCCCTGCACACGTAGGAATGCCGGGGAACGAACTGGCCGACAAGGCGGCGAAGGATGCGGCAAGGGGACACAGCAGTCCAGATCACGAACTCCCACCATTCCTCCGAAACGCCCTGACGGACAACCCAGCTGCGGCAAAACAGGCATTCAAACGCAAACTCAAAGTCATTTGGGCTCACCAATGGAACGGACCGATAAGTCGGGGCTGCGAGATCCTACGAGCCATTGACACATCCACCCCCTCCAACGCGTTCCACAAATTAGCCCAGACCCTACCGAGACGTCATGCCACATTGCTTGTACAGCTCCGAACCGGCCACATCCCGCTCAAGGCGTACTTGCACAGATTCCAGAAAGCCGACTCACCGACCTGCCCCGAGTGCCACGAGCGCTCAGAAACCGTCACCCACTTTCTCATGCACTGCCCCGCATACGAGCACCTGAGAGACCGCAGAAACGCTGCACACCCAGCCGCCGCCAATTCGTTAAGTACCCTCTTGACTTCGGAGAAAGCTTTGCCACACCTGATTGAATATGTCCTAGCCACAAAACGATTCGCAAGCCTACAGCTGTAACACCACAACCCTTCATCGGGGACACCCTCACACCGCCCAGGCGCCGATACGTACGCATACTATAACATCAAAACAGCTAGACGGAACAATGTTGCATGGAGGGGACTCGCTTGCGAGCTTAAAACGGACATGGGTCCGGACGTCAGGGGGGCGTAGGCTCGTCTGACGGGCAGCAAGAAGCGAGGGGGCCCTAGGAAAGGTGGCGCGAGGCGCAGTAGTCTCAATGGTTACCCTTATTCTCTCCCTCTGCCTGTATATACAGTCTACATGGGCCACGGGCCCGACAGGCGTATAATTAGAAACCAAAAAAAAAAAAAAAAAAAAAAAGCGGGCAGTACGAAGATTTGGCGCGCCCAGGCTCCATTCTCGAAGCATCCATGATATGGTTCGACCCTACACTTCCGAAACCGTCACTTTAGGTGAAAGCTCCAAGACTGAGTACTTGCATTTCTGGATACGCTTTCCAAATCTCGCCTCTGATGGACCCGCTTTGTAATCTTGTCTGACATCGTTGCATACTATATATGCACGTCTGTTGCTATAACTCTACTTACATGAATCTCTCCCATGATCATTTTGCGCATGTCTCGTTGAAGGACGGCGAGCAACGAGGGATTACTTGCCACTCACTCAATAAACGAAATGATTTCGAATTTCTAGGTCATATCAGAAGTGACAGGTTCGACTGCGTGGAGAAGACGAGAGCATGGGGTAGATGTCACCAATAATATTTAAGCTTTTCGGACTTAAGGACAAAACTGCATCTTAAATCACATGCCGAAAGGCTAAAAATACACAGCTGTCAACCAGAGGTCACTCGAGCGCGCTCGAGCTCAATGTCATCCGAGGACGTGACAGGAGGGGCGTTCTCGGAACCGTGAACACGGCCTTTGAGGCTTACGTTACGGATGAACAGGACCGCGAGAATCGAGAGCGCCCCTTTGTAGATCGATTGTGAGGGGACGTCGGCGGGGATGGATATGGGGATCACTTACCAGCTGGTACTCCCAAAAGATACACCGAGTCAATCGACTTGCTATATGCCAAGACAACGCCTTCCCTCTGCCCAGCCGGTAAACTCTTAATCGCCTAGAAAAGTCAAAAAGTAAGGAACCACCCGAATTTGTCCAGCCGAGTCCAGAATTCCTACCTCAACCGAACTGCGCAACACGTCTGCGGGAACACCAGACGCATACCGGGCCAAGTTCTTCGCGAGCTGATTCGAGAAAATCGTGCCCGCAATCGAAACACCTAGTACTCCGCCGAGGCGCTGGAAGAAGGTCATCACCGCCGTCGCTTGTGGAACATCATCCTTGTCCACGTTCGCCTGCGCCGATTTCGCGAAAGAGCATGAGCATATGAATACTGAATGAATGCGTAGAAGCAGTCACGTACGTGGATCGCCACTAGGGGATTCTGGAGCAAACAGCCCGTGCCGATGCTCGCGATAATCTACCCGAGCGCGAAGCATGATTTGCGAATCAGTGCGCGCTCATTGGGCGTATAGGAATAGGGTGCATACCTGGTACCCGATCAATGGGCCGTTAGTCGAATGCGGTGTGTAGGTGTACATGAGTCCGAGACCGATGGACATCGTGGCTGGGGCGACGAGCATGACGTGCCAGTATCGACCGACTCGGGAGATGATTGCTCCTGCGATTCCTGCGGAGAGCACCGTTCCAATAAGATATGGTAATCTGTCGTCTGATCAGTTATGGGAATGTCGCTGTAGAATGAGCTAACCTACAGACGAATACCGCTGTTGGTCTCGTTGTCTCCTTTAACGGCTTGGAATTCTACATACCAAAATGTCAATTAACGTAGAGTAATAGACGAGTGCGTTTGGACTTACGAAGCGGGACATAGTACGTGACAACGAATAACACCATCATCGTGAAAAACGCACACATACTCGCGCCCACAATCGACCTATTCCTCATATACCGAATCGGGAACAACGCCCCGTAACCTAACCACCACTCCCACCCCATCCACACCACCGCACCTACACCAAATCCAACAAACAACCCAATAATCACAGACGAATCCCAAGGATACGTCGTCCCGCCCCACTGGAAGGGAAGCAAGAGCATAGTGATTACGCCTAGACCGAAGAGCGTTCCGACCCAATCGAGGGAGAGGAGGCCGTGCAAGAACGTTCCCGGAGCCGGACGCGTGTATGGGCTGTGGAGACGGAGAGTGTCAAGACGGGATTCGATTGCTGCTAGGCGAAGGGGGGAGAGGGGCTCTGGAGGAGAGGGTTTGACAACGAGAAGGATAATGAAGAGCGTGAAGCCGCCGATGGGCAGGTTGATGTAGAACACCCAGCGCCAGGAGACGTATTGTGTGCTTTAATTCATAGTATATAAGTTGAAGATCTTGATGCGAGACGTAGGACGTACAGTGCGCCTCCCATAATTGGGCCTACGATGCTCGCTAGCACAAGGACGATCCCAAATAACCCAAGGAACTTTGGACGTTGTTCGAGCGTAGTGATATCGGCGATAATAACTGTATTCGCGACGTAGATTCCTGATGCGCCGATACCAGCCACGGCGCGACCGAAGATCAAAAAGTCCATAGAGGGCGCACTGGTTAACGAAAGTATATTTAGCAACGCGCGCCAAGCCCGAAACGAGGCGACTTACACAGCGCAGAATAACGATCCAAGCTGTAAAATGATGTGAGAATAAAACTTCTACCATCCATCGCGATAGAATCATATACCTCGAACAACGCGATAGAGCCCACGAACGTCCATTTACGGTCGAATACGGTGAGAGCCTGGCCATAGAGGAGTAGGAACGTCGTTTGAGTTAGTAGATATGATCTAACAAATTGTTAGTGCGTAGTCTCCTAGAGTGCCAAATATGCGCCTACGACGGAACCCAAGCAATTTTGTCCAGGGCGTCAAACTTGCTCGCTAGGACGGGAAGCGCAGGCGAGACAACGGTTTGATCTAATGACCGCTTGATGAGTGTTGGTCAACATCAAAAATAAATTACCCACCCAAAGATGTCTAAATAAACAAAATCCAAACGTTGATTAGTTAAACGAGCTAAAGTATTGAACAAGACTGACCAAAAATACAGCAAGCATCATAGCGATCAGAACCAACGCCAACGCCTTGCCATGCAAAATACGAGAATCGTCCTCTTTAACCTCTCTCTTCTTGAGAGGGTCAGTCAACGTATGAGTACGATCGGTCTCGCCCGACGTCGTACGCATTTCGGGAGGGGGAGTGGGTGGTAAGGTGGGGACGATAGCACCAGGCGTGCTCTGCTCTTTCTCGTCGTTGTGCATCTTTCCGCTCGAGGTGAATGCCCAAAAAACCGCAGAGGTAGAAGGTTTAAGAGCTTCCCGTGCACGCCGGATGCGTTCAGCAGCCGCGCAAGCTGCCCGGCCACGGACTGACAAGCGGCAGAAGGGAAGGGTCTAAGTTTGTCAAGAACATCGTGATGGATTGGCTTATCTATAGGAGCGGTAAAAGAAGCGAAAGAAGATACAAGGGGAGGCGACATGGCCTAAAAGTGGCGTGATTCCATCATGGGGCTGGATCATGCCCAGAGAACGCAAATCGCATCTTGCCACGGCGCTTGTAATCACGTGACTATTCTTGTCATGTAACGGTCACTTTGTCTGATGGGTTACATTAACGTTTGATCTGCACTGCATGCATTGCAAGATTGGCGCGTTCTCAGCGTGCATACTGTGCTGTATCCTCGTGTTGCAGAGCTGCGATGGGCAGCTTAGGCGCTCAACCAAACGGTAAGTTATATCTACAATCGCAATATCTTCAGTCGTCCCTCTCACCACCACTTTCAATAATCTTCCCATTCTAATCTTCCAATTGATTGGCGAGATTACACGTGTGCCAAATGAATACCACTTCGCGAGAGTCGCCTAACGAAGCTAAAGTATTGAGGTGAGAATCTCATGGCCATATCCGATTGCAGAATACTCAATAACTTCTATCAAGTAGCTCGGATAATTCAAAGGTGTGCCGGGTATAGCGACAGGAATTTGCGGCAGCCTGATATAAAACGCATCGCTTTGCAAAACAGCAGTTCTCACATGAGATGGGCAAAGCTAGTTCGATAACACCTCAAACTCCTGAGGATGACAGCGAGGAGCCTACTTCTTCACCTCAAACATACTCCAGTAGCAATGAAATGGACATCCCGACGTCGGACGGTCGCGATCTGAACCATATCATAGCTGGCGAGTCTAGCCTGCCAGCTATGACCCGGAAATTCTTGTCGATGGTCGACGAGCGTCTGTCTCATGGAATGAGTTTGAATGACTGGGGAAAATTCTGGAGAATGCGATTCAATGCATCGGGCGAGGTCGAATGTATAGACGAGTCCATTCTTTGTCACTCTCAGGCACTGAACTCCACTCCAGAAGGGCATGCAGACCGGCCTGCGTATTTCCAAAATCTTGGTAGCGCTTATGCGATTCGATTCGAGCGCCTCAGCAATCTCGTAGATATAGACAACGCGATTGGGTGCCATTACCAGGCGGTTTTGCTCACTCAAGATGGACATACAAGGATGCACAAGCGACTCATGTACCTTGGTTTCTCGCACTACTCTCGATTTCAATGCCTAGGCGACCTCGCAGATATAGAAAGGGCAATTTCGTGCCAGTCTCACGCGTTTTTGTTCATTCCAGATGGCCATGCAGACAAGCCAATATTACTCAACGGTCTCTCTATTTCGCATATGAGCCGATTCGAACACCAAGGTGACCTCACAGATATAGAAAGGGCAATTGTGTACCAATCTCAGGCGGTTTCCCTCACTCCGGGTGACCATGCAAACAAGCCCTCCATGCTCAACAACCTCGGTAGTTCACACGAGGCTCGATTTAAGCGCTTAGGCGATCTCGCAGACTTGGACCTGGCGATCACCTACCGACATCAAGGGGTCTCCCTTACTCCAGAGGGTCACCCTGTCGAGCCAGGTTTGCTCAACAACCTCGGCTGCTCGCACGGGCTTCGATTTAGCCACCTTGGCGACCTTGCAGACTTGGACAAGGGAATTGAGTACCTTTGTCTGGTGGCGTCCCTTACCCCAGATGGCCCTACAGTCAAGCCTAGCATGCTTAATAATCTTGGCCTCGCGCACAATATTCGATATGGACACCTGGGCAACCCTGAGGACATTGACAGGGCGATTTTATGCCAATCTCAAGCAGTTTATCTCACTCCGGATGGCTATGAAGGCAAAGCTGCACTGTTCGCCAACCTTGGCAATTCGCACCGGCTTCGGTTTGAGCGCCTAGGTGACCCCGCAGACTTGAACAGGGCAGTTTCATGCATGACACAAGCGGTGTTCCTTACTCCCGATGGCCATCCAGAAAAGCCTGGATGGTTCAACAATCTTGCACTTTCATACCGGAGTCGATTTGAGCACCTAGGAGATTTTGAAGACTTGGAGAGGGCGATCGCTTTCCAGCATCAAGCGGTTTTGCTCACTCCGGATGACGATGCACAAAAATCTGCATGGCTCAATAACGTTAGCACCCTGCATGCGTTGCGATATATACACCGAGGCGACCCTACAGACGCGCGGCATTTAACCACATTATGTCGCAAGAATGCACTTCATCCTACCGGGCAGATCAAATTACGGTTCTGGGCCTCGCAAATTTGGGCTCAACTAACCGCCATTCACGATATCACTTCTTCACTTCCAGCATATCAATGGACTATGGATCTGGTGCCAAAGGTTGCCTGGATCGGTTCAACCCTCGTCCACCGATATGAAGTCACTAAGTCTATAGGGTCCGTGGCTGTGGAAGCGGCTGCTGTTGCCATCTCTGCAAAGAAGTATGGACTGGCACTGGAGTGGCTAGAGGCTGGTCGGTCCATTATTTGGAAACAGACACTTCAGCTCCGAACTCCATTCGACGAGCTATCAACTATTGATCCCGAACTTGCTTCTGAGTTGAAGGGAGTTGCTATTGCTCTTGAAAGCGTCGGTTCGCAGCCATCGGATTCAGCCGTTCATATCGATGGTTTAGACGCCCTAGAGGCCGTTGCTCAGTGGCACCGTCGGCTTGCAGAGCAATTCGACAGCCTTCTCGCCCGAGCTCGGGAACTGCCTGGATTCCAAAGTTTCATGCGATCAAAGCAGATATGTGAGCTCACTCCTGCTGCTCAATCTGGACCTGTTGTCGTCGTCAATGTGCACTCTAATCGATGCGATGCACTCATTCTGCGACCCGATACCGATGATGTTACACATGTGCACCTGCCTGGTATTTCCCTCCCCGAGGTGGCAGAGCTCCACCGCCAAATGCGGAACGGTATACCACTAAAGCTGAGGGAACGTGCGTTCCGTCCAGCGCAAAAACCTGGGCACTCGCCTGAGGAGATCCTGGCTACACTCTGGCACAAGATAGTGCATCCTGTGCTTAAATTCCTCGGATATATTGTAAGTTCGCTTGATTCAGAAATCCGTGACTACGTTCCAAGTTGAAATTATATAGGAGAAGTTACCTATTGATCAACTACCTCACATCACATGGTGCACGACTGGTGCTCTCGCAATGCTCCCAATTCACGCTGCCGGTTGCTACTACGATGGAGGCGACAAGTTGTTCGAGTATGCGGTCTCCTCCTACGCCCCAACTTTGAGCTCCTTATTACCCTCAAATATGCGATCCCTCAAGTTAGGTACTGTCTTAGCAGTCAGCCAAGAATCCACGCTTCCCGCCACCAAGCACGAGCTAGCTCACATCAAGCGGCACATGAAAGGCCACCCATATCTGCAGCTGGATAACGATAAGGCGACAGCTGGGGCAGTCTTAGAAGCTATGGAGCGATCCAATTCTATCCATTTCGCGTGTCATGCCTCGCAAGACCTCAGTCAACCTACCGAGAGTTGCTTTCACCTGCACGACAAGGGACTGAGCCTTGCAGAGATCACTCGGAGATCGCTGACGAACAAAGGTCTAGCCTTCTTGTCCGCATGCCAGACCGCTAAAGGAGACCAAAACTCACCTGACGAGGCAATGCACCTTGCTGCTGGGATGTTGGTGGCGGGGTATCCGACCGTCATCGCTAATATGTGGTCCATCATGGACGACGATGCGCCAATTGTAGCGGATCATGTATATGGGCAGCTTGCAAGAGATGGAAGACTAGACGGAGGTAGGGCCGCAAGGGCACTACACGCGGCGGTAGGAGCTTTACGTGACTCAATTGGGGAAAAAGACTTGTTCCGATGGATGCCATACATACACATCGGAGTCTGAACCGAGTGTTTCAGACCATATATCGTTCTAGTGGTTGGTAAATCCCGCATATACATACTGACATGATTCCAATATTATGCATTCAATATAGTTTGATCCTTATATGCGTAGATCTAGCGGGGTTTAAGGCTCGACTGGACGTCAACACAACCCTCAGAATTAGTCACGTGACTTTCAACCGGCTCCTTTTAGCCACTTTCGGTGCTTATCCCGACATCATTCCTCCGGAGTAGACTTAATAGAACCATTTTTTCCTGACTCTGCAGCAAGCAGAGAAATAGCGTTGCAGTTTACATTACCAATCACCGACACCTGGGTCCCGGTACGCCGCGCTAACCAAAACGTGCTTGTCTGCGAGGAGCGACGCCACGTGCAAGCATACCGCGCCTGTGTATTTAGGTGATTGTGCAACAGAGCCAGCTGCAGCTTGTATGATGAGAACTAGACAGTGAGTAGAGCTATTGTATATGGCGATGGTAGAATTGAATAACACGGATTGTGCGAGACCGGAAGCTGACCTCGCCAGCCGCGTGAGTCCTCTCTAACCTCTGCGGTTTATTTTTGTCTGATATTCGCACCCAGTAGCCTCAATACATCCACGTGGTTTTCCCTTTCTAACCTTCCTCACACCTTTGGTCGTATACAGTATTATGCCGCCCTAACCTTCATTTCCCACATCTTTCTCCCCGTCGTGCTCAAATCGTACGCCTCGATCCTTGGTGTGCTCGCCTGCATCTCTTCAGGCAACACCATCCTTATCATCCTCAATTGTCTCGGGGGGCTCCACGCCCAGCGCGCACATGTCCCGAACATGTTTGCGGTTGATCAGCCCTAGTTTTGGCAGCGCATATATGTATGTCTTCAGGAAGCTGGGGGGTCGCCTGCAAATGGCTGGGGTTCAGAATGTACACTGGGTTACTAAAGTAACGCAGCACGTGGTCTGAAAACCTCCGAATCCCTCTCACTGGTGAAATACTGTATATCACACTTAGACACGCTAATAATAAATGTTTATTGTTACTGTTAGATTCTGT
>JANWGL010004738.1:0-15120 GCA_025200755.1 Ceratobasidium sp. C01 | reverse complement strand
TAGGGATCGTCGTGGTAATAACGTAGGTTCCTAAAGTCCCGAGGGGTGACTGAAATTGGGAGCACGTCTTGTAGATAGTTTCGACAGGAGCCTAGGGTACTTGGAATCTCGTATTTATGCGCCAGCAAAGCAAGCTGAAGACGCTGCTTGATAGTCAAGGACGTGTGATTCCTAACCAGAGGGTTGTCGTCGATCAGTTGAACTCAAGAAAGGAGATAGTTTTCTTACATGCCATGGTATAGTACGTCAAGTAGGAGAGTAAACTCATCTGGGTCGTCTTGAAGAACCACGTTGCTGTTAATCTCAGCCCCGGGAAGCCCGTCCTTGCGACCAATATGCTGAAGACCGAACATGTCCGCAAATACTTCCGATTCCTCACAAAGCTTAGCTTTCAAGCATAGCGTAGCAATCAGGCTATGGGCTGCATATGGTAGCAAGGTGTCCTTAC
The DNA here is from genome assembly GCA_025200755.1 of Ceratobasidium sp. C01. Lineage (NCBI taxonomy): Eukaryota > Fungi > Basidiomycota > Agaricomycetes > Cantharellales > Ceratobasidiaceae > Ceratobasidium > Ceratobasidium sp. C01. The sequence continues at coordinate 14,672 of JANWGL010004738.1, read as the reverse complement.
CAGAATGAACACGAAAGTATATTCCTTCTGTTTCCAGGGTAATATCGCCGGAGGCGTAAAAACGCCTCATGCCATTAGGATCTATGCGTTTGACTGCTTTCTCTGACATACGATACTCTGGAGATGGAAGTTGAGGTGTGGGATGATAACTGAGCCACGAGGTGGCTATGGGGTGACTAATCACCTCTTCTGGCATCCCTATGTCTTGCGATGGCTAAATGAATCGCGAAATATTTCGAGCTCGAGAACACAGATTAGGCCATATCGGGCCCCAAAACCCATACGCCAAGTGCAATGAACATACCAGCGTCATAAAGGTGGTTTGAAATGTGCCAATTGGGTGGTGTGATCGTTTGATTCGTTGGCCATTTTCAAGTGGGTCAAGACAGCGAGGCTACTAGAGGCACAGTTGTTTCGCATAGTACAGGGTGAAGTCTGCTGGATACGGCGAGTCTTGAAAAACACTTAGGAGCGAGAACAATACACTTTGTGGCTATAATTATCGTACGTAATCAGCTCCATGCCACGTGACCAGTCGATGGATATTTTATTTGCAATCAGACGCGCTGCTATCCGCACTTCACCATGGTGAGTGACCTACAAAAGTCTCTGCCTCCATTCAACTTACTTGTGAACATCACAGCCCCCTCGAAAAACACCCGACAGTCTTGTTCTACGCGTCAAATCGCACAAAACAAGCGTATTTGTGACGGTCCCAACGACTGCCACTGTCGCCACACTCAAGGAGTTTGTCAAGAGCGCGTTCAATGCGCATGCGTCGCCGGAGGCTGAGAGGGGGTTGCCTCTCCCAATAAAATCTCTTGAAGATTTCATATTCGCTCTGCGTAGGCCTAATGAGAAGGGTAAACCGACGTTTGTGGAGGTACCTGAAGACGATACGTCAATGACACTATCCAAGCTTAATATAAGGAATTGGGACGCGGTATATGTGCGATGGCATAGAGATGGAGGTGTGTGGCTTTCCTTCACCAAAAGTCCCTCTAGATGACCTGACGTCTTGTTTCTTTCTGTCACAGAATATCAACCTGTGGAGGTCACTCTGCCAAGCCTGCTGGATGCGGCTTCCGACGATGGGAGCGAAAATGAGGAGGAAGCTCCCTCTTCTCCGCCTCCACCAGCCTCATCCAAAACCAAGGGGAAGGGCAAAGCATAACTGTCAACCTATCCTCGGGGGTTCCTGGAGGGTCTTGGGCATTGTTTATTCGCTTGCTCACACTCGTACCAGGCACAGGTCATGATTGATGTTACACTGAGTACACGTTGTGCTTTTATTTGTCGGCTCGTGATGTATACCATGAACTATTGGTTGCGAATTCCTCGGGTGCTTTAGGATTGACCTGGGGGGTTTTTAGATATGGGCGGAATGATAGTATCGAAGACGTGTACGTACCGCCTGTCCCCTCACACTTCCGGTCAACCTTCGGTCTCGCTCCATCATCATCTCCTCCCAAGTATCCAGACCATAACGAGGTGGCTATTGCATAGCAAGGTTATTGATTAGATCTGCGTTAGCATTCGATCATTCATGAGGGCATATATACGCACCTTCCCATCATTCGAGAACCGATTAGAGATGTTTAGCAGTGTCCCGGTGGCCGCAAACATAGTAGTGAGCAGGACTGTTTAGGTGGTAAAGATAAGGTATTTATTTCCAAGACACAACCAGCATGAGGTTTGTGAGAACGGTGCCTTCGATAACAAGTCAGACCGAATGGTTCTCACCAAAGGGGATGGTCGCCTCCCAAGGAACCGGCATACTGGATTTCGTATACTACGTCGTCTACCCAGTATATTTAATTAAAGACTGCCTGCTGCAGAGGTCTAGAAGACTGAGGATATGGTCGAGTTGTCTTGGTTGGGCGAGGATCATGTGACCCGAGGGCTTGTCCAATACTACACACCTTATTTGATCTCTTTAGGACGATCACTTTGGATCTAAACATGTCCATCCCACCCTCTCCTGTGAATGTCCCTCTTCCACCAACACCCGCGGACGAAAAGACAAATGCACCGGCAGCAACCCCACCGCGGGCACTAGAGAATACTCCAGCCGTTCCTGCGGAAACTAACACATCAACTGCGCTTACAACTCTCCCTCCACCAGAACTTGTGCTTTGTGTCTTTATTCACGGGTTCAAAGGAACAGATTCTACTTTTGGCGCTTTTCCCGCTCGAGTCGGCCATCTAGTCGAACAAGTTCTGAAAGTCGGAAGAGGACATGCCGATAACCTGGACGATGAGGCTGAAGAAAGTTCAGAATCCGAACGGCCAGGAGGGAAAGTTACTGTTGAATGTTTAGTATTTCCCGCGTATGAGGTATGTGCTGGGCATCTCCTTCTGGTCACTCGGATTTCTGAACCACATGGTCACATAATAGACGAAGGGAGAACTTGTACGTGAGGCTCGCAGAGTATCCAAGTTGCGCGGTGTTGAACTGTGTTGTACTTTCGAAGCAAGAGGCAGTCGAACGCTTCGTCGACTGGCTCACAACTCTTACCGTTCAAAAAGAGGTAGCTCATAATCTCAACGGAGGCTCGGGGAAAGCAAAGATTATCCTCTGTGGACATAGGTACGTTTCCAGCTCAAATATGGATTCATGATGCATGGGATTAACATGTATTGCAACCACAGTATGGGCGGGCTCATAGCAGCAGACGCGTTATTATCTATTGCTCGGTGGCGACCTGACAAGAGCGCCCCGCTTTGGCCTTGGATCGTAGGATGCATCGCATTTGACACTCCAGTAAGTGCTTTCAAGTAATATATTTTTGTAGCTACTCATACAGTACATACCAGTATTACGGGTTGCATCCTGCGGTTTTCAGCAACAGCGCCACCAAAGCCGTCGACTACGTATCCACCGCTCAACAAGCCTTCGCCGCATTCAACTCCATACGCTCCGCCTCCCCTGCACCTCAACCCCAACCCGTACGTGCTGCAATAATGGCACCACCTACAGTTCAACATACCAAATCGGCATCGCCTTGGAGTACTTGGGTCCCAGCAGTGGGAGGGGCTCTACTAGCAGGCGCAGCAGCTGGGACGGCATATTGGAAGCGTAACGAGGTCGCTCAGGTCGGAGCTCAGGTCGCGGGCGTAGGAACCTGGATGCGAGACCACATGCAATACATTGGCAACCTCTGGGACGAAAAGGCGCTGGCAAAACGGGTGGATGAGGTGATGCAAATCGCCGAAGACGGCGGGATTGCGTTCTGCAAGTGAGTATAATCTCGATATCACGTTAATATGCTAACTGCGCCCAGTTATTATACCGTGATTCCACCGAGCAAGAAGTATCCAAGAGAACGAACGTTCGTTATCTTACCGCCAAAGACATCTCGCGCCGCTCAGAAGGGCACATTCATCCCGGCACCCAACGCCCTAGCAGCGGACGAGGTCGCAGCTCACGTAGGGATGTTCGAAGCTCAGACGAACGATGGGTATTACTCACTTGGGCTGCGGGCTGCTGAGAGTGTCTGCGGCGCAGTCGCTATCGGACGCGAGGTGGGTGCGCGGTGGGAAAGCATCGAGGGCGTCCCTGGTGCCGGACCGGCCAAGACAGTGCAAGATCAGGAGAACGAGAGGATCGAGGTCAAGAAAGAGGAGGAGTTACGCAAGTTAGATGCTGGGCAGGTGCCGGCGACAGAGGCGATACCACGAGAGGGAGAAGGAGGGGTGGCTGATCAAGCGCTAAGGAAGAGCGCAGAGGAAGCTCCACCTGCTGCAGTTCCATTAAATCTCGGGATATAAGAGGCTATAACCGACTCTAAATGACTCCTGATGACCTTCATGGTGCAGTGTTTGTAAACTAATGATAGATGCCAATGTAATGAATATACGGACTAATGCAAATACTTCAAGGACAACTTCATTGCATATGCATCCTCCCCATCTGCATCTGAACCAGGTGCTCGGATGTGAGCTTGTGACCACAAAATATCAACCTCACATCAACTCACAATACTTTTCTTCAATATCCGCAACCTCAAATCCTAGAGTGTCTCGATAAAGACCGATAGCCGCGCGGTTCGACTTGCGTACATGAAGCGAGACGTATTTCGCTCGGTAAACTGTAGCCATCGCCTCCTCTACATAGTATAATCCATAAGAATTAAGCCTTGATACGAATGACAATGGTACATACGTGACTGCACCATCAGCTTCTTGGCAAGCCCTAGCCTCCTGTACGTCCTGAGTACGGATATGGAGGTGACATGGCCGTGAGGTTCTTCGCCTTCTTTCCTGTCCTCCTCCCTAAATGCGAAGGTTCAGTCGTGATGAACCAGGTCACGATAGATAACTTGCATCTTTGCCATAATGTATCCCACAATCCGACCCTTGTGATCCTCGGCGACATACGACAGTTGAGGCCAAGTCATAGCATGATACATATCTATGCGTGGTCGCGTTGAGTTACTACATGCAACGATATCAGCAGCTATATGCTACTCACAGTATTTCATTTGGTAGTTCTCGGGCAGATTTTGCAGGTTACATGCTTGCATTCCTGGGAGGTCTTCTGGCTGCAATCTAGTTGTTATTTTAGGCTAGAAAAACGTAGATATAGCTTACTCTAGCACGTCGAATATTCATCTCACAGCTAGTACTACGTCGGGAGATGCGTGTAAAGTGATGGTGAGCCGGAAGAAAACCAAGTCGACAAGCGCCGACAATCGGCGATGGGCCATCACCGTCCCTCAAACAGGGTCCATTATTGCTCAGATTTCTTGCTGCATGATGTCAACGACCACCCTTCGTCTGACGCGCACTTTCGCCCCATGTCTTACACAGGTCTCCAGACTATCCACTTCTGTGTTGGGGGCCAGGTTACTTCACAAAACTGCTGCAAGGTCTAACACTGCTCTCACGAACATGTTAGGCGATGGGCCCGCTCCTGCAGTGCAGGTAAAAAGCGCTGGAGAGAAGGGAATTGAGCTGGCGGACGGCAAGTACACGCAAACTATGCAATTTGTCTCCGAACCAATGTTTGAACCATAGGGTTGGTCATCCCCGGGGCATGCATCTTTATCGCTGGTCGAGTGTTTCTATGGGATGTCCCAACCCCGAATGAAAGTTGGGCAAACTGGGGACTGGAGCATTTCGAAGTGTTTGATGTTGTAATTCCCAAGCCGGGTACAGTCTCCCTTTGTTTTCCATGTTGAGTTTCTGACTCGATTGTTTGGCCTAGAGCTGTTGCTGCTTGGAACTGGAAAATCTGCTATGCTGCCTCCACCCAAGTTCCGTGAATTTCTAGGTAAAATTGGCGTCCAAGTGGACATAATGGATACGGCGAGTGGCTTCTGAGAAATTAGTCATAGCGTCACTGACATCCCTGACAGCGCAACGCATGCTCGACCTATAACCTACTCGCCGAGGAGGGACGCCGAGTGGCAGCAGCACTTTTACCAGTTCAACCAAAAACGTGGGAGAGAAAATAGGATAAAATAGAACCGTTTAAAGCATGAGAAGTCTTGGGTGGGACGTATGGACGGAGGATGTATGCATGAATCGAACCATGTCAACAATCTAGTTACACGCGGTGATTAACACTTTGTTGTGTCTGAATGCGCGCCTCGAGGAGCGAATGACAGAGCATACAACCGAGCAACCACACGAGTTTGTTGCCAGCCACGCCAGCGTCACGTGGACGTCATATGACATCAACGTGACCAGATGTGACACAGGGCGATGACAGGGCGCGTTGTCCATATAAACCGCTGACTGTGTTCACACCACCGCAGCGTGCCATCATGTTGACCACCATCCTCTCCGCACTCGTTCTCTCTGGCCTGGCTAATGCCGCCTCCACCCCTGTCAAGCGCGACCCCGCGGGTGTCCACCGCATGAAGCTCAAGAAGCTTGACCATCCCGCTCGTTTCGACCCTGGTCTCCAGGCCGTTTCCCTCGGTCAGAAGTACGGTGCCCAAGTGACGATGGGCTCTCCCAACGACGATCTTTTCACCACGCAGGAGATCCGTGTCGACGGTGGCCACAATGTGCCGTTGAACAGTATGTACCACGCTTTCATTGCGCGCCACCTGTCGCTTATCGTTATGTGGCGGTCTTGTGTTTTCGTGTTTTCCTAGACTACTTGAACGCCCAGTATTATTCTGAAATCACTCTGGGCACGCCCCCACAATCGTTTAAGGTCGTTCTTGATACCGGCTCATCCAATCTTTGGGTCCCTGGCAAGAGCTGCACCTCGATCGCGTGCTTCCTTCACGCCAAGTATGATGCCGGCGCGTCTTCGACTTACAAGGCGAATGGCACTTCGTTCGAGATTCATTACGGCTCTGGGTCCCTCGAGGGCTACATGTCTCAGGATACGCTTACTATTGGCGACCTCTCGGTGAAGGGCCAGGACTTTGCTGAGGCCACCAAGGAGCCAGGTCTCGCTTTCGCTTTTGGCAAGTAAGTAAACATCTGGTATTTTTGCCATGGAATTCCCCTAATTTTGCGTGTCAGGTTTGACGGAATTCTGGGTCTCGCCTACGACCGAATCTCCGTCAACGGCGCCGTCCCTCCCGTTTACAACATGATTAACCAGGGGTTGCTCGCAGAGCCTTTGTTCACATTCCGCGTTGGTGACCAACCTGACGGCGGCGAGGCCGTTTTCGGTGGAATTGATCCCAGCCATTACAAGGGCAAGATTCACTATGTTCCTGTGCGTCGCAAGGCCTACTGGGAGGTTGAGCTTGAGTCGGTCACTCTTGGCGATGATACTCTCGAACTCGACAACACTGGTGCTGCCATTGATACTGGTGAGTCCTTCTATTCTGTCCCTCAAGTTGTGTTGCTCACAGCTGTTTATCAGGCACTTCCCTGATCGCTCTCCCGACCGATATTGCGGAAATGATCAACACCCAGATCGGTGCCAAGAGGTCATGGAACGGACAGTACACCCTTGATTGCAACACGGTCCCCTCTCTTCCCGACCTAACGTTCAAGTTCGGCGGCAAGCCTTATTCGTTGAAGGGCAGCGACTATACTCTCAATGTCCAGGGCACTTGCATTAGTGCTTTCACCGGCATGGATATTAACCTCCCGGATGGAGGCAGCATCTGGATTGTTGGTGATGTCTTCTTGCGCAAGTACTTCACCGTTTACGATGTTGGGAGGGATGCAGTTGGGTTCGCCGAGTCGGCTTAATTACATTGTTTTGATTCTTTAGTTCATTTGTTATTGAGCTCCTTGCTGTCTGATGCTTCATTCCGATAATGTAACTCTATGATATATACGACGCGTCATTGATCTATCTGTATTCGCGTGCCAAGCAAATACTTCCTTAGCCGACAATCATGAGAAGAGTAACACGCAACTAATCACGTTGGTACTTAAGTAGCAAGCACGACTATGATTGTAGGTCGAAAATGCCCTTCAGTCAGCCAACTCGCTACTAGGCGGAGATTGCGTCACAAGTCAAGACAGCCACGCTCCGCTTATTTACACGGCGCCCATCTTTGGCAGAGTCGAGAACCTCCGTGAAACTTGGATTGCAAATAGGTAAATACAGGCATTCAAGTTGCCGGTTACCGCATTGTTGCCCTCCACATACTCTCAGCCTCCCCAAACCTCCACCGGATAATACTGTATGCGCGGGGAGGGACGAATTACCACGATCTGAAGTGAGGTGTCATCAGCTGTCTCGTTTTCGAATTTCCTCTATAAAAAAGACTGCGAGCACTCTGCGTCTCAGCACCTTTGCCAGCCTCCTTCGTCCGGTTCATTTCAATCTATCTGACAATTATGAGCACTGCTACGAACACCCCTGCTACCTTCAAGGGGTATGCTATTCATGACGTGAAGAAATGGGTAAGTGGAATATTGCCGTTGCTGAGACGAGTCGTTGAAACTGAGAGGTTGATTGGATAGAGTGATTTTGAGGTCATTGACGTAAAACCTAAGAAGTGGGAAGAGGAAGATATCGACGTTGCGATAACTCATTGCGGGTATGTTAGGATTTTGGCTGGTAAGTTATCTATATCATACTAAACTTCTGTATATATAGCATCTGTGGGTCCGACATCCACACGCTCACAGGAGGTTGGGGCAATGTAAAAGAGCTCCCTCTCGTAGTTGGGTAAGGTTTCTATTTACAAAGACCCTGGCATCGGCAGGCTTACCATCTACCCCTAATAGACATGAGATTATCGGCACGGCTGTTCGAGTTGGTTCTGTGGCCGCTGAGAAGGCTGGTATCAAGGTTGGCGATCGCGTTGGTGTCGGTGCACGTGTCAATAGTTGCGGTACCTGCCGACCTTGTGAGGCCAAGAACGAGAATTACTGCCCTAAAGGAGTGGACACCTATGTGAGTTGACCTAGCTGTTGGATAGCCTGATTGATTTACCTGGTATGGTCATGCGTGTGAGTAGAACTCGCGCTATCCGGACAGGACATTATCCCAAGGTGGATATGGCACCGCTATTCGGGCAAACCACCAGTTTATTTTCCCTATTCCTCAGGGATTGAAGTCAGAGCACGCTGCTAGCATGATGGTGAGTTTCGATTTGCTGGGAATTGAGTAGAGAGTCTGACATGAGTATATCAGTGTGCTGGTTTGACTATGTATGCGCCTTTAGTTCACAATGGCGCCGGCCCCGGAAAGAAAGTTGGAATAGTTGGTCTTGGGGGACTTGTAGGTGTCAAATGTGTCTTATTATATCCGAGCATGTGGGCTGAATTATGTTTCTCACACAGGGCCACTACGGTGTTCTTTTTGCGAAAGCCCTTGGTGCTGAGGTGTATGTGCTATCTCACAGCGCTCGCAAGGAACAAGACGCAAAGAAGCTTGGAGCAGACCATTTTATCGTTACTTCTAAGAGGGTATGCGTATTCGTCGCTGTAGCTCTCCGTTCTACATCCTCACGATGCGCGAATATCGTAGGAAAACATGAAGCACCTCAGAGGCACATTGGACCTAATCATTTCTACCGTCGACGTGGCTGAGGGATTCCCCTTGAGAGATTATATGAAGTAAGTTATTGCATTTCTTGTTCGTTCTTTCACCTGATCGAGAGCACCTAGACTCTTATATACCTTTGGTACCTTCATTAACGTCGGTATCCCCAACGGCATGCTGCCTCAAATTGCGCCGATTGACATTGTTGCGAACGGCTCTCGGCTCGGAGGATCGATGCTTGGCTCCAAGGAGCAGGCGATAGACATGCTGGTTAGTCTCTCACTTTCCACTTGAGCGATGTGTTTGAGGTTTAACAACGGCAACATTTCAGAAACTCGCGGCGGAGAAGAATATTCAACCGTGGATCGAGGTATTCCCCATGAGCAGGATAAAAGAAGCAGTTGAAGGAATGAAAGCAGGGAAGGCAAAGTACCGCTACGTCTTGGAGCAGGACTTGCTCTGAGGTGTTTGTTTATTTATATGAACTTTGGTGTTGATCTCATGTTTGGTGGACTGTTAGCGAGTTGGCCAGGGTGTTAGATTAGGACTAGAATGCTGTAGGTTTAGTTTAATTAAACTACCTTGTATGCATGCTTTTGAGAAAGCGGTAGCGGCACAACATGACGGCGGGAACCCTTTGCATCGGTTTGGCGTTGATGCTTACACGGTCTCACGTGATTGAATTTGCACTACGTGTTTATCCTATCTGCTTTCCCAACACGGCTGTCTGGTAGACTGGATATTTCTCTTCTAGTGGTTCTTCACCTTAGGATCACTTTATTCTACATCTTCGTTCTCGAAATACGCTGGTGTACTCTTTGCCTCCTTCGATTTATTCGTTCTTGGGCTCCCACTTTGGATTTAGACGCGTCAAGCGATCACTTCCCTCTCGGTAAGGTTTGGATTTCTCTCTCACAATCAACCGCCACCAACGGAACTCCTCAGATAACTTGGAATGGAAGGCGCACCACCCCCGGAGGAAGACTTCTCGGGCATACCTATTGGAGAGAGGCTCGTGCACAAGGTATGGCAAATCATGAGTTGGTGCGGGGTCTCCCAAGCTGATCTTTACGGGTTGGGTGTATTAGAACTGGAAAGCACGAGTGCATGGATACGAGGCGCTCGTTAAGCTGTTCCAGGCTACGGCCTCAGAAGACGACCCCGCCTTTAGGCCATACATATCGAATTCTGATCTACTGAAGAAGATAGCCACTGATGCGAACGCAGTTGCTCAGGAGAAGGGCCTGGAGGCGATACTGGCTTTAGTAGAGTTTGCTGGAGAGGGCGCCTCTAGGACACGCGACGCAGTTATTCCTGCTCTCGTGGACAAATGTTACGGGTCGACTCGTTCTGGCACGAAAGCGAAGGCTATTGAGCTTACCTTGCGCTATGTCGAAATCGACAACGGCGGCGAAGCTATAGTAGTGCGTTTATATCTTAACCGTGGCTCAGGGTTGGCGTTAACGTGTCTGTGGCTTAGAATGATCTCATACCAGGGTTGAGCGCCAAGCAACCAAAAGCGGTCTTGGGTACGGTTAATGCCCTCCGAGAAATGATTAGGTGGGTTGCATAGTAAAGTCATAGCTACTTTAAACTAACGTTGTGTACTAGTGCCTATGGTCCCAAAGTCGTACCACCTAAACTAATACTCAAGAATCTTCCGAAGATATTCGGTCATAGTGACAAGAACGTTCGAGCAGAGGGTACTGGCCTCACACAAGCTCTCTACACCTACCTTGGTCCCGCTCTACAGCCTTTCCTCTCTGAACTTAAGCCGGTTCAGGTGAAGGAGCTTAACGAAGGGTTTGAGGCGCTGGATAAGGGCTCTAAGGGGCAAGGAACCGGGGCGCAAACAAGATGGACGAAGGCTCAGGCCCGTGAACGACAAGCGGCTGAGGAGCAAGGGAACGCAGATGAAGACGCTGGAGCACAACGTGAGATCCTTCGCTTAGGATTCGACATTTAGGCATGCTAATAATTCTTGCTAGCGGAAGAGGAGGCCCCTATGGACCCCTTAGACTTTGTAGAGGCGGTCGACATAATGCCCAAACTCCCTGCCGAATTCCATTCTGCGATGGGCTCATCCAAGTGGAAAGATCGAAAGGAGGCGTTGGACGCCCTTTTGGAGACTCTAAAGGCCACTCCCAAGGTCTCAGACTCTGATGGCCACGGCGAGCTGGCCAGGGCATTGGCGAAGCGCATGACGGATGCGAATATAATGTGTGTGATTTCTGCGGCGAACTGTATCGAATGCCTTGCGAAAGGCGTTGGCCAACCCTTCGGTCGACATCGGGCTTCTCTCATTACACCTATGCTTGAGCGGCTGAAAGAGCGAAAGGCCAACGTAACGGATGCAATAGGAGCGGGTCTGGATGCTGTATTCTTAACGGTGAGTGTCTTATTAGGGTGTTTTAGAAATGGGGAACTTATCCCATGGACAACAGACGACTTTACCCGACGTGCTTGAAGAAATTTTGAACTCATTGAAGTCGAAGAATCCGCAAGTGAAAGAGGGGACTATGAAATTCTTGAATCGGTCCCTCGCTACCACTAGGATCCCGCCGAGCAAGGACAGCATTAAGCCATTGTCGACTCAACTTGCTGCTCTGCTGGAGGACAGTGACGAGAAGGTCCGCACGAGTGCTGCAGAAGGGCTGGGGTTGACTATGAAGATTGTGGGGGAGCGCGCCCTGAATCCAGTTATGGAAACGATGGATGATATCCGAAAGGCGAAAGTTAAGGAACAATTCGAAAAAGCACAAGTCAAGTGTAAGGCCAACGCTCCCCCTCCGCCTAAACCTGCACCCTCCGCTCCGGCCGCTGTGGTTAAGGTGTGTCGTTTTCTCAACTGACTCTCATCCGTTCGAATTTACTCATTTAAGACGCAGAAGAAGAAAGCGCCCCCTCCGAAGCCTGACATGGTATTTGACGATGTTGATGCTCCTGCGGAACCTGTGTGTCCCTTCGTTCGATATATACTCGACCTTGCGATGCTCACTGCTGATAATCCTGTAGGAGAAAAAGGTGCCTGAGATCGTGGACGACCTAGCGCCCCCTAAAGCCAAGAAGCCTCCAGCTAGGTTAATGGTCTGTCGGTTTTACAATATCTTGTGCTTGTTGTGGTTGCTAACATTATGTTCAGGCGAAGAAGGCACCTACTGGTGCTGAGAAGCCCACGGCCCCGGCAGCAACTGCACCCGCGAAAAAGCTTCCACCTGCGGCAGCTGCTGCCTCGGGCAAGGCTACTAAGGCCGCTCCGCCTGCGGCGACCGACACCTTCAAATATAAATTCACTCCTGAAGATGCCGATGCGCTTGCTGCAGACCTAGTCCCCGCTCAGATACAGACAGACCTCGCCGATGCACAGTGGAAGGTCAGGCTGGCCGCATTGGATGAGGTGACTACTTGGTTAGATGGGGAACTCAATGGAAGTGGGCTTGAGAGTGAGATTTTGATCCGGTTTCTTGGCAAGAAGCCTGGCTGGGGAGAGAAGAACTTTCAGGTAGGTTCCTGTTTTGCACTACGAGCACGCCCGGGCCGTTTATGCATGCTCTCGTAGGTATCTGCAAAGGTCTATGCATTGCTCGGCATGCTCGCGGAGCGCTCCGCGTCGTTCGGTCGTGGATCGGCTGCCCTGGCGATCCCTCATCTTGCGGAAAAGCTGGGTGACATGAAATTGAAAAAATCTTCTGGCGATACCCTGCTGTTGTTCGCAGAGAAGACGTCTTTGTCATTTGTGCTCAGCCAAGGTTCGATTCTCTAAAGCTCTACGTTGCTGAATACTGAAGGTCTTATTAGCGTACGATCCAATCTCGAAGCAAAAGGCCCCCAAAGTCTTCGCAGATTCGCTAGTGTGGATTAAACAGGCACTCACCGATTTTGGCATTGCTGGCCTTTCTATGCGTACTTTGATCGACTTCTTGAAGAGCGCTCTTCAAAATTCCAATGCTGCCGTTCGCTCTAGTGCAACTAGCACTTTGGTCACTTTGAGGCTATTTGCCGGACCTGGTATGGCTCTCCTATACTTTACAGTATGCAGCCTTTACTGACGCCGTATTATAATTATAGCTATCAAGGATTTTCTGGAAGACCTCAACCCACAGCTTTTGACGACCATCGAGGCTGAGTTTGCCAAAGTCGACGGCCAATCCGCTCCGGAACTCACTCGTTTCTCGGCGGATGTCGCAGCTGCACCTGCTGGCGGCGCTAAGGGTGGCTCTAACGATGTCATGGAGGAACTCTTCCCCCGAATGGACCTTGAAAAGCTTGTCGGCGCTACTACCATCCTCACAGATGCGAAAAGTGATCAGTGGAAGACCCGTAAGGAGGCGCTGGAACTGTTACAGGCTATACTGGATACCAAGGCGAATCAGCGTTTGAAACCAAACATGGGTTCGTTGACTAACTATTTAAGTCGCGGTTCTCCTACTCACACAAATCCAACTCTTAGGCGAGCTAGGTCAAGTGCTCAAGGCTCGGGTTGGCGACACCAACAAGGTGGTGCAGGCACTTACTTTGGACATAATCGCACGCATTAGTACCGCGATGAACAAGCCATTCGAGAGGCATTGCAAGCTCTTAACTCTGCCTGTGGCTACGGTTCTTGCCGATCAAAAAGCGAATGTTCGAGCGCTCGCCGTCACTACACTTAGTGCTATGGCTACTGCTTGTGAAGGTCTCGAGTCGATGTCTGGTCAACTGGGGACTGCTATGGAAGCGGCGAATCCTGTTCAACGTGGCGCACTATTAGGTTGGCTGGCGGATTGGTTCAAAACACACGAACCCGGCCCTGGTCTTGACCTTACTTCTTGGGCCTCACCTATTGTCTCGTGCTTGGAAGATCGGAATGGCGAAGTGAGAAAAGGAGCTCAAGCCGTGTTACCAGTGGTGATCTCGTGCGCTGGGTATGACTACGTACTCAACCAAACTGGTTCCCTCAAACCTGCTTCGAGGTCGACTGTTGTTCCTCTGATTCAAGCTGCACGCGGATCGGCGCCACCACCTCCCGTAGCGGCGGCATCGCGCGCGCCGGCTGCCACCAAACCTGCTCCAAAAGTTGCAACTTTGAAGGTGCCCGTTGCTGCAGATTCGCCACCTACTTCGCCTGCTTCACCTGCTGCGCCTAAATCTGCTGTTGCTGGGCGTGCTCCTGCAGGGACTGGCCGTCGCGTGATGGCGTTGAATGCTAACGCTGCCCGCCCTGATTCTCGAGCTGAGCTGGACGAACGGCCTGGATCTTCCGCTAGTATTCGGGCACCATTGAAAGCCGGTGCATTGAAAAGACCAGCCGCCGCTGCGAAACCTGTTACGCCCGTTGCTAATAGCACAGTGCCATTTATCTCAGCAAACATGGATGCCAAGAACTCGCGGCTCGCAAAAGACGGTTCAAAATGGGTCATCGAATCGGGTCCCACCCGCAAGGACCTACTCGAGATATTGCAGCACCAGATGGAACCTTACGCGTCGAAAGAACTTCTTGGTTACTTGTTCAGCCACGACCACAATGCAGTGAATGACTTTATCACTGGGCTTGGGATAATGGCGGATGCTTTTGCCGATGCGGTTTCCGGTGACGAACGCCTAGGTCTACCAATGGATAATTTGAAGGCGATCCTCACTGCCAACCAGGATTTAGTCCTCAAATATGCATCCGTGCGCGTACACGAGCCTCAGCCTAATCTCATCGTTCGCTGTGTTGAAGTGGTCGACCAAACTCTCGCGTTTATGAGCAGTGAGAAGTACATGATGTCTG
>JANWGL010004737.1:0-15161 GCA_025200755.1 Ceratobasidium sp. C01 | reverse complement strand
TAGGGATCGTCGTGGTAATAGCGTAGGTTCCTAAAGTCCCGAGGGGTGACTGAAATTGGGAGCACGTCTAGTAGATAGATTCGACAAGAACCTAGAATACTTGGAACCTCGTATTTATGCGCCAGCAGAGCAAGCTGAAGACGCTGCTTGATAGTCAAGGGCGTGTAGTTCCTAACCAGAGGGTTGTCGTCGATCAGTTGAACTCAAGAAAGGAGATGGTTTTCTTACATGCCATGGTATAGTACGTCAAGCAGGAGGGTAAACTCATCTGGGTCGTCTTGAAGAACCACGTCGCTATTAATCTCAGCCCCGGGAAGCCCGTCCTTGCGACCAATATGCTGAAGACTGAACATGTCCGCAAATACTTCTGATTCCTCACAAAGCCTAGCTTTCAAGCATAGCGTAGCAATTAGGCCATGGGCTGCATATGGTAGCAAGGTGTCCTTACCAGAATGAACACGAAAATATATTCCTTCTATTTCCAGGGTAATATCGCCGGACTCGTAAAAGCGCCTCATGCCATTTGGCACTATTTGTTTGACTGCTTTCTCCGACATACGATACTCTGGAGATGGAAGTTGAGGTGTGAGATGATAACCGAGCCACGAGGTGGCTATGGGGTGACTAATCACCTCTTCTGGCATCCATGTCTAGGGAGGGCTAAATGAATCGCGAAATATTTCGAGCTCGAGAACGCAAGTTAAGCCATACCGGGCCCCAAATCTCCACAAGCCAAGTGCAGTGCACATATCAGCGTCATAGGGGTAGTCCGAGATGTGCGAATCGAGCGGCGTGATCGTTTGATTCGTTGGCCATTTTTTAAGTGGGTCAAGACAGCGAAGCTACTAGAGACACAGTTGCTTAGCGTATTACAGGGTCAAGTGTGCCTGCCAGGTGCGGCGAGTCTTGAAAAACACTTAGGAGCGAGAACGATGCACTTTGTGGCTATAATTATCGTACGTAATCAGCTCCATCCCACGTGACTAGCTGATGGATACTTTATTTGCAATCAGGCGCGCTGCTATCCGTACTTCACCATGGTGAGCAACCTACAAAAGTCTCTGCCTCCATTCAACTTATTTACGAACATCACAGCCCCCTCGGAAAACATCCGAAAGTCTTGTTCTACGCGTAAAATCTCACAAAACAAGCGTATTTGTGACGGTCCCAACGACTGCCACTGTCGCCACACTCAAAGAGTTTGTCAAGAGCGCGTTCAATGCGCATGCGTCGCCGGAGGCTGAGAGGGGGTTGCCTCTCCCAATAAAATCTCTTGAAGATTTTATATTCGCTCTGCGTAGGCCTAATGAGAAGGGTAAACCAACATTTGTGGAGGTACCTGAAGACGATACGTCAATGACACTATCCAAGCTCAATATAAGGAATTGGGACGCGGTGTATGTGCGATGGTATAGAGATGGAGGTGTGTGGCTTTCCTTCACCAAGAGTCCCTCTAGATGACTTGACATCTTGTTTCTTTCGTGCCGCAGAATACCAACCTGTGGAGGTCACTCTGCCAAGCCTGCTGGACGCGGCTTCCGAAGATGGGAGCGAAAATGAGGAGGAAGCTCCCTCTTCTCCGCCTCCACCAGCCTCATCCAAAACCAAGGGGAAAGGCAAAGCATAACTGTCAACCTATCCTCGGGGGTTCCTGGAGGGTCTTGGGCATTGTTTATTCGCTTGCTCACATTCGTACGAGGCACAGGTCATGATTGATGTTACACTGAGTACACGGTGTGCTTTTATTTGTCGGCTCGTGATGTATACCATGAACTATTCGTTGCGAACTCTTCGGGTGCTTTGGGATTGACCTTGGGGCGCGTTAAGATATGGGCGGAATGATAGTATTGAAGACGTGTACGTACCGCCTGTCCCCTCACACTTCCGGTCAACCTTCGGTCTCGCTCCATCATCATCTCCTCCCAAGTATCCAGACCATAACGAGGTGGCTATTGGATAGCGAGGTTATTGATTAGATCTGCGTCAGCATTCGGTCATTCATGAGGGGGCATATATACGCACCTTCCCATCATTCGAGAACCGATTAGAGATGTTTAGCAGTGTCCCAGTGGCCGCAAACATAGTAGTGAGCAGAACTGTTTAGATGGTAAAAATAAGGTATTTATTTCCAAGACACAACCAGCATGAGGTTTGTGAGAATGGCGCCTTCGATGACAAGTCGGACCGAATGGTTCTCACCAAAGGGGATGGTCGCCTCCCAAGGAACAGGCATGCTGGATCTCGTATACTATGTCGTCTACCCAGTATATTTACTTCAAGACAGCCCGCTGCAGAGGTCTAGAAGACTAAAGATATGGTCGAGTTGTCTTGGTTGGGCGAGGATCATGTGACCCGAGGGCTTGTCCAATACTGCACACCTTATTTGATCTCTTTAGGACGATCACTTTGGATCTAAGCATGTCCATCCCACCCTCTCCTGCGAATGTCCCTCTTCCGCCGACACCCGCAGAAGAGAAGACAGATGCCCCGACAGTAACCCCACCACGGGCACTAGAGAATACACCAGCCGTTCCTGCGGAAACTAGTACATCGACTGCGCTTACAACTCTCCCTCCACCAGAACTTGTGCTCTGTGTCTTTATTCACGGGTTTAAAGGAACCGACTCTACTTTTGGTGCTTTTCCCGCTCGAGTCGGCCACCTAGTCGAACAAGTCCTGAAAGTTGGAAGGGGACATGCCGATAACCTAGACGATGACGCTGAAGAAAGCCCAGAATCCGAACGGCCAGGAGGGAAAGTTACTGTTGAATGTCTAGTATTTCCCGCGTATGAGGCAAGTCCTGGGTATCTCCTTCTGGTTACTCTAATTTCTGAACTACGTGGACATATAATAGACGAAGGGAGAACTTGTACGTAAGGCTCGCAGAGTATCCAAGTTGTGTGGTGTTAAACTGTGTTACACTTTCGAAGCAAGAGGCAGTCGAACGCTTCGTCGACTGGCTCACAACTCTGACAGTTCAAAAAGAGGTGGCTCATAATCTCAACGGAGGCTCGGGGAAAGCAAAGATTATCCTCTGTGGACATAGGTGCGTTTCCAGCTCGAATATGGATTCATGATGCATGCGATTGACATGTATTGCAACCACAGTATGGGCGGGCTCATAGCAGCAGATGCGTTATTATCTATTGCTCGGTGGCGACCTGACAAGAGCGCCCCGCTTTGGCCTTGGATCGTAGGATGCATCGCATTTGACACCCCAGTAAGTGCTTTCGAATACAATATATTTTTGTAGCTACTCATACAGTACATACCAGTATTACGGATTGCATCCAGCGGTGTTCAGTAACAGCGCCACCAAAGCCGTTGACTACGTATCCACCGCTCAACAAGCCTTCGCCGCATTCAACTCCATGCGCTCCGCTTCTCCTGCACCTCAACCCCAACCCGTGCGTGCTGCAATAATGGCACCACCGACAATTCAACATACCAAATCGGCATCGCCTTGGAGTACTTGGGTCCCAGCAGTGGGAGGGGCTCTTCTAGCAGGCGCAGCAGCTGGGACGGCATATTGGAAACGTAACGAGGTCGCTCAGGTCGGAGCTCAGGTCGCGGGCGTAGGAACCTGGATGCGAGACCATATGCAATACGTTGGCAATCTCTGGGACGAAAAAGCGCTGGCAAAACGGGTTGATGAGGTGATGCAAATAGCTGAAGATGGCGGGATTGCATTTTGCAAGTAAGTGTGTATAATCCTGAGACTTCGTTAGTACATTATGCTAACTGCGCCTAGTTATTACACCGTGATTCCACCAAGCAAGAAGCATCCAAGAGAACGAACGTTCGTTATCTTACCGCCAAAGACATCTCGCGCCGCCCAGAAAGGTGCATTCATACCAGCGCCTAACGCCCTAGCAGCGGACGAGGTCGCAGCTCACGTAGGGATGTTCGAAGCTCAGACGAATGATGGGTATTACTCACTCGGGCTGCGGGCTGCTGAGAGTGTCTGCGGCGCAGTCGCTATCGGACGCGAGGTGGGTGCACGGTGGGAAAGCATCGAGGGTGTCCCTGGTGCTGGACCGGCCAAGACGGTGCAAGACCAGGAGAACGAGAGGATCGAGGTTAAGAAAGAGGAAGAGTTGCGTAAGCTGGATGCTGGGCATGTGCCGGCGACGGAGGCAATCCCGCGAGAGGGGGAAGGAGGGGTGGCTGGTCAAGCGCTAAGGAAGAGCACAGAGGAAGCTCCGCCTGCTGCAGTTCCATTAAATCTCGGGATATAAGAGGCTATAACCGACTCTAAATAACTCCTGATGACCTTCATGGTGCGGTGCTTGTAAACTAATGATAGATGCCAATGTAATGAATACTATACACAGATTAATGCAAATACTTCAAGGACAACTTCATTGCATATGCATCCTCCCCATCCGCATCTGAATCAGGTTCTCGTATGTGAGCTTGTGACCGCAAAATATCAGCCTCACATCAACTCACAATACTTTTCCTCAATATCCGCAACCTCAAATCCTAGAGTGTCTCGATAAAGACCGATAGCCGCGCGGTTCGACTTGCGCACATGAAGCGAGACGTATTTCGCTCGGTAAACTGTAGCCATCGCCTCCTCTACGTAGGGCCCGTTCATAAGAGCTAAGCTTCAATACGGGTGTCAGTAGTACATACGTGATTGTACCATCAGCTTCTTGGCAAGCCCTAGCCTCCTGTATGTCCTGAGTACAGATATGGAGGTGACATGACCGTGAGGTTCTTCGCCTTCTTTCCTGTCCTCCTCCCTAAATGCGAAGATTCAGTCGTGATGAACTAGGGTGCAAAATGTCGCTTACATTTTTGCCATAATGTATCCCACAATTCGACCCTTGTGATCCTCGGCAACATACGATAGTTGAGGCCAAGTCATTGCATGGTACATATCTGCGCATAATCGCGGAAGGTTACCACCTATAGTACTATCCGTATATGTATGCTACTCACAGTATTTCATCTGGTAGTTCTCGGGCAGGTTTTGTAGGTTACATGCTTGCATCCCCGGGAGGTCCTCTGGCTGCAATCTAGTTGTTATTTCGGGCTAAAAGAACGTAGCTATAGCTTACTCTAGCACGTCGAATATTCATTTTACAGCTAGTATTACGTCGGGAGATGCGTGTAAAGTGATGGTGAGCCGGAAGAAAACCAAGTCGACAAGCGCCGACAATCGGCGATGGGTCATCACCGCCCTTCAAACAGGGTTCATTATTGCTCAGATTTCCTGCTGCATGATGTCAACGACCACCCTTCGTCTGGCGCGCGCCTTCGCCCCATGTCTTACACGGGTCTCCAGGCCACCCCCTTCGGTATTGGAGGCTAGGCTACTTCACAAAAGTGCTGCAAGGTCTAACACTGCTCTCACGAACATGTTAGGCGATGGGCCCGCTCCTGCAGTGCAGGTGAAAAGCGCCGGAGAGAAGGGAATCGAGCTGGCAGACGGCAAGTACACACAAACTAGGCAATTTAACCTTGAGCCAATATTTGAACTATAGGGTTGGTCATCCCTGGGGCGTGCATCTTTATCGCTGGTCGAGTGTTCCTATGGGATGTCCCAACCCCGAATGAAGGTTGGTCGAACTGGGGACTGGAACATTTCGAAGTGTTTGATGTTGTAATTCCCAAGCCGGGTACGGTCTCCCTTTGTTTTCCATGTTGAGTTTCTGACTCGATTGTTTGGCCTAGAGCTGTTGCTGCTTGGCACTGGAAAATCTGCCATGCTGCCTCCACCCAAGTTCCGTGAATTTCTAGGTAAGATTGGCGTACAAGTGGACATAATGGATACGGCGAGTGGCTTCTGATAAATTAGTCATAGCGTCACTGACATCCCTGACAGCGCAACGCATGCTCGACCTATAACCTACTCGCCGAGGAAGGACGCCGAGTGGCAGCAGCACTTTTACCAGTTCAACCAAAAACGTGGGAGAGAAAATAGGATAAAATAGAATCGTTTGAAGCATGAGAAGTCTTGGGTGGGACGTATGGATGGAGGATGTATGCATAAATCGAACCATGTCAACAATCTAGTTACACGCGGTGATTAACAGTTTGTTGTGTCTGAATGCGCGCCTCGAGGTACCGAATGACAGAGCATACAACCGAGCAACCACACGGGTTTGTTGCCAGCCACGCCAGCGTCACGTGGACGTCATATGACATCAACGTGACCAGATGTGACACAGGGCGATGACAGGGCGCGTTGTCCATATAAACCGCTGACTGTGTTCACACCACCGCAGCGTGCCATCATGTTGACCACCATCCTCTCCGCACTCGTTCTCTCTGGCCTGGCTAATGCCGCCTCCACCCCCGTTAAGCGCGACCCCGCGGGTGTCCACCGCATGAAGCTCAAGAAGCTTGACCATCCCGCTCGTTTCGACCCTGGTCTCCAGGCCGTTTCCCTCGGTCAGAAGTACGGTGCCCAAGTGACGATGGGCTCTCCCAACGACGATCTTTTCACCACGCAGGAGATCCGTGTCGACGGTGGCCACAATGTGCCGTTGAACAGTATGTACCACGCTTTCATTGCGCGCCACCTGTCGCTTATCGTTATGTGGCGGTCTTGTGTTTTCGTGTTTTCCTAGACTACTTGAACGCCCAGTATTACTCTGAAATCACTCTGGGCACGCCCCCACAATCGTTTAAGGTCGTTCTTGATACCGGCTCGTCCAATCTTTGGGTCCCTGGCAAGAGCTGCACCTCGATCGCGTGCTTCCTTCACGCCAAGTATGATGCCGGCGCGTCCTCGACTTACAAGGCGAATGGCACTTCGTTCGAGATTCATTACGGCTCTGGGTCCCTCGAGGGCTACATGTCTCAGGATACGCTTACTATTGGCGACCTCTCGGTGAAGGGCCAGGACTTTGCTGAGGCCACCAAGGAGCCGGGTCTCGCTTTCGCTTTTGGCAAGTAAGTAAACATTCAGGATTTTCGCCATGGAATTCCTCTAATTTTGCATGCCAGGTTTGACGGAATTCTGGGTCTCGCCTACGACCGAATCTCCGTTAACGGCGCTGTCCCTCCCGTTTACAACATGATTAACCAGGGGTTGCTCGCAGAGCCTGTGTTCACATTCCGCGTTGGTGACCAACCTGATGGCGGCGAGGCCGTGTTCGGTGGAATTGATCCTAGTCATTACAAGGGCAAGATCCACTATGTTCCTGTCCGTCGCAAGGCTTACTGGGAGGTTGAGCTTGAGTCTGTCACTCTTGGCGACGATGTTCTCGAACTCGAGAATACCGGTGCTGCCATTGATACTGGTGAGTCTTTCGATTTTGCTTCTCAAGTTGTATTATTCACCGTTGTCTATCAGGCACTTCCCTGATCGCTCTCCCAACGGATATTGCGGAAATGATCAACACCCAGATCGGTGCCAAGAGGTCATGGAATGGACAGTACACCCTTGATTGCAACACGGTTCCCTCCCTTCCCGACCTAACGTTCAAGTTCGGCGGCAAGCCTTATTCGTTGAAGGGTAGCGATTATACCCTCAATGTCCAGGGCACTTGCATTAGTGCTTTCACCGGCATGGATATCAACCTTCCGGATGGAGGCAGCATCTGGATTGTTGGTGATGTCTTCTTGCGCAAGTACTTCACTGTCTACGATGTTGGGAGGGATGCAGTTGGGTTCGCCGAGTCGGCTTAATTTCGTCGTTTTGAGGTCTTTAATTCAATTATTATTGAGCTCCTTGCTTTTGATGCTTCATTCCGATAATGTACTCTATGATATATACGACGCGTCATTGATCTATTTGTATTCGCGTGCCAGGCAAATACTTCCTTAGCCGACAATCATGAGAAGAGTAACACGCAACCAACAACGTTATCAAGTAGCGAGCACGACTACGACAACGATTGCTGGTCGAAAATGCCCCTCAGTTAGCCAAATAGCTACTAAGCGGAGATTGCGTCACAAGTCCAGACAGCCACGCCCCGCTGCTTGTTTACACGGCGGCCGTCTTTGGGAGAGTCGAGAACCTCCGTGAAACTTGGATTGCAAATAGGTAAATACAGGCATTCAAGTTGCCGGTTACCGCATTGTTGCCCTCCACATACTCTCAGCCTCGACATACCTCCCTCCACCGGGTAATACTGTATGTGCGGAGAGGGACGAATTATCGCCGTGATCTGAATTGAGGTGTCATAAGTTGTCTCGTTTTGGATCTCCTTTATAAAAAGGACTGCGAGCACTCTGCGCCTCAGCACCTTTGCCAGCCTCCTTCGTCCGGTCCATTTCAATCTATCCGACAATTATGAGCACTGCTACGAACACCCCTGCCACCTTTAAGGGGTATGCTATTCATGATGTGAAGAAATGGGTAAGTGGAATGTGCCTATTGTTAAGGTTAATTATTGACACTGGGAGGTTGGTTGGATAGAGTGACTTTGAAGTCATTGACGTAAAACCTAAGAAGTGGGAAGAGGAAGATATTGACGTTGCGATAACTCATTGCGGGTGTGTTAGGATTTTGGCTAGTAAGTCATCTACATCGTACTAAACTTTCCGTGTATATAGCATATGTGGGTCCGACATCCACACGCTCACAGGAGGTTGGGGCAATGTAAAAGAGCTCCCTCTCGTAGTTGGGTAAGGTTTCTATTTACAAAGACCCTGGCATCGGCGGGCTTACCATCTACCCCGAATAGACATGAGATTGTCGGCACGGCTGTTCGAGTTGGTTCTGTGGCCGCTGAGAAGGCTGGTATCAAGGTCGGCGATCGCGTTGGCGTCGGTGCACGTGTCAACAGTTGCGGTACCTGCCGACCTTGTGAGGCCAAGAACGAGAATTACTGCCCTAAAGGAGTGGACACCTATGTGAGTTGACCTAGCTGTTGGATAGCCTGATTGATTTACCCGGTACTTATGGTCATGCGTGTGAGTAGAACTCGCGCTATCCGGATAGGACATTATCCCAAGGTGGATATGGCACCGCTATTCGGGCAAACCACCAGTTTGTTTTCCCTATTCCTGAGGGATTGAAGTCGGAGCACGCTGCTAGCATGATGGTAAGTTTCGATTTGCTGGGAATTGAGTAGAGAGTCTGACATGAGTATATCAGTGTGCTGGTTTGACTATGTATGCGCCTTTAGTTCACAATGGCGCCGGCCCCGGAAAGAAAGTTGGAATAGTTGGTCTTGGGGGACTTGTAGGTGTCAAATGTGTCTTATTATATCCGAGCATGTGGGCTGAATTATGTTTCTCACACAGGGCCACTACGGTGTTCTTTTTGCGAAAGCCCTTGGTGCTGAGGTGTATGTGCTATCTCACAGCGCTCGCAAGGAACAAGACGCAAAGAAGCTTGGAGCAGACCATTTTATCCTTACTTCTAAGAGGGTATGCGTATTCGTCGCTGTAGCTCTCCGTTCTACATCCTCACGATGCGCGAATATCGTAGGAAAACATGAAGCACCTCAGGGGCACATTGGACCTAATCATTTCTACCGTCGACGTGGCTGAGGGATTCCCCTTGAGAGATTATATGAAGTAAGTTATTGCATTTCTTGTTCGTTCTTTTACCTGATCGAGAGCGCCTAGACTCTTGTATACCTTTGGTACCTTCATTAACGTCGGTATCCCTAACGGCATGCTGCCTCAAATTGCACCGATTGACATCGTTGCAAACGGCTCTCGACTGGGAGGATCGATGCTTGGCTCCAAGGAGGACGCAATAGAGATGCTGGTTAGTCTCTCACTTTCCGCTCAGGCAATGTGTTTGAGGCTTAACAACGGCGACATTTTAGAAACTTGCAGCCGAGAAGAATATTCAACCGTGGATTGAAGTATTTCCCATGAGTAGGATAAAAGAGGCGGTTGAAGGAATGAAAGCAGGGAAGGCAAAGTATCGATATGTCTTGGAGCAAGACTTGCTCTAAGGCGTTCGTTTATTTTTATGAATCTTGCTGTTGGTGACATGTTTAGTGGGTTGTTATAGATCTATCTGGTGTGTTTAATGAGAATCAAAATGTTGTAAAGTTGGTTTAATTAAACTACTTTATATGCGCGCTTTTGGGAAAGCGGTATTAGCACAACATGACGGCGGGAACCCTTTGCATCGGTTTGGCGTTGATGCTTACACGGTCTCACGTGATTGAATTTGCACTACGTGTTTATCCTATCTGCTTTCCCAACACGGCTGTCTGGTAGACTGAATATTTCTCTTCTAGTGGTTCTTCACTTTAGGATCACTTTATTCTACATCTTCGTTCTCGAAATACGCTGGTGTACTCTTTGCCTCCTTCGATTTATTCGTTCTTGGGCACCCACTTTGGATTTAGACGCGTCTAGCGATCACTTCCCTCTCGGTAAGGTTTGGATTTCTCTCTCACAGCCAACCGCCACCAACGGAACTCCTCAGATAACTTGGAATGGAAGGCGCCCCACCCCCGGAGGAAGACTTCTCGGGCATACCTATTGGAGAGAGGCTCGTGCACAAGGTATGGCAAATCACGAGTTGGTGCGGGGTCTCCCAAGCTGATCTTTACGGGTTGGGTGTATTAGAACTGGAAAGCACGAGTGCATGGATACGAGGCGCTTGTTAAGCTGTTCCAGTCTACGGCCTCAGAAGACGACCCCGCCTTTAGGCCATACATATCGAATTCTGATCTACTGAAGAAGATAGCCACTGATGCGAACGCAGTTGCTCAGGAGAAAGGCCTGGAGGCGATACTGGCTTTAGTAGAGTTTGCTGGAGAGGGCGCCTCTAGGACACGCGACGCAGTTATTCCTGCTCTCGTGGACAAATGTTACGGGTCGACTCGTTCTGGCACGAAAGCGAAGGCTATTGAGCTTACCTTGCGCTATGTCGAAATCGACAACGGCGGCGAAGCTATAGTAGTGCGTTTGTATCATAACCGTGGCTCAGGGTTGGCGTTAACGTGTCCGTGGCTTAGAATGATCTCATACCAGGGTTGAGCGCCAAGCAACCAAAAGCGGTCTTGGGTACGGTCAATGCCCTCCGAGAAATGATTAGGTGGGTTGCGTAGTAAAGTCATAGCTACTTTAAACTCACGTTGTGTACTAGTGCCTATGGTCCCAAAGTCGTACCACCTAAACTAATACTCAAGAATCTTCCGAAGATATTCGGTCATAGCGACAAGAACGTTCGAGCAGAGGGTACTGGCCTCACACAAGCACTCTACACCTACCTTGGTCCCGCTCTACAGCCTTTCCTCTCTGAACTTAAGCCGGTTCAGGTGAAGGAGCTTAACGAAGGATTTGAGGCGCTGGATAAGGGCTCTAAGGGGCAAGGAACCGGGGCGCAAACAAGGTGGACGAAGGCTCAGGCCCGTGAACGACAAGCGGCTGAGGAGCAAGGGAACGCAGATGAGGACGCTGGAGCACAACGTGAGGTCCTTCGCTTAGGATTCGACATTTGGGTATGCTAATAATTCTTGCTAGCCGAAGAGGAGGCCCCTATGGACCCCTTAGACTTTGTAGAGGCGGTCGACATAATGCCCAAACTCCCTGCCGAATTCCATTCTGCGATGGGCTCATCCAAGTGGAAAGATCGAAAGGAGGCGTTGGACGCCCTTTTGGAGACTCTAAAGGCCACTCCCAAGGTTTCTGACTCTGATGGCCACGGCGAGCTGGCCAGGGCATTGGCGAAGCGCATGACGGATGCGAATATAATGTGTGTGATTTCTGCGGCGAACTGCATCGAATGCCTTGCGAAAGGCGTTGGCCAACCCTTCGGTCGACATCGGGCTTCTCTCATTACACCTATGCTTGAGCGGCTGAAAGAGCGAAAGGTCAACGTAACGGATGCAATAGGAGCGGGTCTGGATGCTGTATTCTTAACGGTGAGTGTCTTATTAGTGTGTTTTAAAAATGGGGAACTTATCCCATGGACAACAGACGACTTTACCCGACGTGCTTGAAGAAATTTTGAACTCATTGAAGTCGAAGAATCCGCAAGTGAAAGAGGGGACTATGAAATTCTTGAATCGGTCCCTCGCTACCACTAGGATCCCGCCGGGCAAAGATAGCATCAAGCCATTGTCGACTCAACTTGCTGCTCTGCTGGAGGACAGTGACGAGAAGGTCCGCACGAGTGCTGCAGAAGGGCTGGGGTTGACTATGAAGATTGTGGGGGAGCGCGCCCTGAATCCAGTTATGGAAACGATGGATGATATCCGAAAGGCGAAGGTTAAGGAACAATTCGAAAAAGCGCAAGTCAAGTGTAAGGCCAACGCTCCCCCTCCGCCTAAACCTACACCCTCCGCTCCGGCCGCTGTGGTTAAGGTGTGTCGTTTTCTCGACTGACTCTCATCCGTTCGAGTTTACTCATATAAAACGCAGAAGAAGAAGGCGCCCCCTCCGAAGCCTGACATGGTATTTGACGATGTTGATGCTCCTGCGGAACCTGTGTGTCCCTTCGTTTGATATATACTCGACATTGCGATGCTCACTGCTGATAATTCCGTAGGAGAAAAAGGTGCCTGAGATCGTGGACGACCTAGCGCCCCCTAAAGCCAAGAAGCCTCCAGCTAGGTTGATGGTCTGTCGGTTTTACAATATCTTGTGCTTGTTGTGGTTGCTAACATTATGTTCAGGCGAAGAAGGCACCTGCTGGTGCTGAGAAGCCCACGGCCCCGGCAGCAACTGCACCCGCGAAAAAGCTTCCACCTGCAGCAGCTGCCGCCTCGGGAAAGGCTACTAAGGCCGCTCCGCCTGCGGCGACCGACACCTTCAAATATAAATTCACTCCTGAAGACGCCGATGCGCTTGCTGCAGACCTAGTCCCCGCTCAGATACAGACAGACCTCGCTGATGCACAGTGGAAGGTCAGGCTGGCCGCATTGGATGAGGCAACTACTTGGTTGGATGGGGAACTCAATGGAAGTGGGCTTGAGAGTGAGATTTTGATCCGGTTTCTTGGCAAGAAGCCTGGCTGGGGAGAGAAGAACTTTCAGGTAGGTTCCTGTTTTGCACTACGAGCACGCCCGGGCCGTTTATGCATGCTCTCGTAGGTATCTGCAAAGGTCTATGCATTGCTCGGCATGCTCGCGGAGCGCTCCGCGTCGTTCGGTCGTGGGTCGGCTGCCCTGGCGATCCCTCATCTTGCGGAAAAGCTGGGTGACATGAAATTGAAAAAGTCTTCTGGCGATACCCTGCTGTTGTTCGCAGAGAAGACGTCTTTGTCATTTGTGCTCAGCCAAGGTTCGATTCTCTAAAGCTCTACGTTGCTGAATACTGAAGGTCTTATTAGCGTACGATCCAATCTCGAAGCAAAAGGCTCCCAAAGTCTTCGCAGATTCGCTAGTGTGGATTAAACAGGCACTCACCGATTTTGGCATTGCTGGCCTTTCTATGCGTACTTTGATCGACTTCTTGAAGAGCGCACTTCAAAATTCCAATGCTGCCGTTCGCTCTAGTGCAACTAGCACTTTGGTCACTTTGAGGCTATTTGCCGGACCTGGTATGGCTCTCCTATACTTTACAGTATGTAGCCTTTACTGACGCCGTATTATAATTATAGCTATCAAGGATTTTCTGGAAGACCTCAACCCACAGCTTTTGACAACCATCGAGGCTGAGTTTGCTAAAGTCGACGGCCAATCCGCTCCGGAACTCACTCGTTTCTCGGCGGATGTCGCAGCTGCACCTGCTGGCGGCGCTAAGGGTGGCTCTAACGATGTCATGGAGGAACTCTTCCCCCGAATGGACCTTGAAAAGCTTGTCGGCGCTACTACCATCCTCACAGATGCGAAAAGTGATCAGTGGAAGACCCGTAAGGAGGCGCTGGAACTGTTACAGGCTATACTGGATACCAAGGCGAATCAGCGTCTGAAACCAAACATGGGTTCGTTGACTAACTATTTAAGTCGCGGTTCTCCTACTCACACAAATCCAACTCTTAGGCGAGCTAGGTCAAGTGCTCAAGGCTCGGGTTGGCGACACCAACAAGGTGGTGCAGGCACTTACTTTGGACATAATCGCACGCATTAGTACCGCGATGAACAAGCCATTCGAGAGGCATTGCAAGCTCTTAACTCTGCCTGTGGCTACGGTTCTTGCCGATCAAAAAGCGAATGTCCGAGCGCTCGCCGTCACTACACTTAGTGCTATGGCTACTGCTTGTGAAGGTCTCGAGTCGATGTCTGGTCAACTGGGGACTGCTATGGAAGCGGCGAATCCTGTTCAACGTGGCGCACTATTAGGTTGGCTGGCGGATTGGTTCAAAACACACGAACCCGGCCCTAGTCTTGACCTTACTTCTTGGGCCTCACCTATTGTCTCGTGCTTGGAAGATCGGAATGGCGAAGTGAGAAAAGGAGCTCAAGCCGTGTTACCGGTGGTGATCTCGTGCGCTGGGTATGACTACGTACTCAACCAAACTGGTTCCCTCAAACCTGCTTCGAGGTCGACTGTTGTTCCTCTGATTCAAGCTGCACGCGGATCGGCGCCATCACCTCCCGTAGCGGCGGCATCGCGCGCGCCGGCTGCCGCCAAACCTGCTCCAAAAGTTGCAACTTTGAAGGTGCCCGTTGCTGCAGATTCGCCACCTACTTCGCCTGCTTCACCTGCTGCGCCTAAATCTGCTGTTGCTGGGCGTGCTCCTGCAGGGACTGGCCGTCGCGTGATGGCGTTGAATGCTAACGCTGCCCGCCCTGATTCTCGAGCTGAGCTGGACGAACGGCCTGGATCTTCCGCTAGTATTCGGGCACCATTGAAAGCCGGTGCATTGAAACGACCAGCCGCCGCTGCGAAACCTGTTACGCCCGTTGCTAATAGCACAGTGCCATTTATCTCAGCAAACATGGATGCCAAGAACTCGCGACTCGCAAAAGACGGTTCAAAATGGGTCATCGAATCGGGTCCCACCCGCAAGGACCTACTCGAGATATTGCAGCACCAGATGGAACCTTACGCGTCGAAAGAACTTCTTGGTTACTTGTTCAGCCACGACCACAATGCGGTGAATGACTTTATCACTGGGCTTGGGATAATGGCGGACGCTTTTGCCGATGCGGTTTCCGGTGACGAACGCCTAGGTCTACCAATGGATAATTTGAAGGCGATCCTCACTGCCAACCAGGATTTAGTCCTCAAATATGCATCTGTGCGCGTACACGAGCCTCAGCCTAATCTCATCGTTCGCTGTGTTGAAGTGGTCGACCAAACTCTCGCGTTTATGAGCAATGAGAAGTACATGATGTCTG
>JANWGL010004736.1:5425-23643 GCA_025200755.1 Ceratobasidium sp. C01 | reverse complement strand
AGCGCGGTATGGAGCCAGGTACACTAGTGACGCAGTATAGTGAGGACGTATCAAGAACTGATGCGGTGGTGGAGTCAAAGGGATGAGGACCGCTCCTAAGGAGGTGCACGTGTCCGTCCCTCCATTCAACAACAATCAGGTCTGTCGTGACATCTATCGGTGTGAACTGCGAGCTTTAGTTCCGACTGCTAACAAGATATGGACACCATTACATATTCAGTCGAAGAAATAATGAAACGCTCACCGTATAGTCTAGGTTGTTGTCCTTGACTGGGGTTCGACAGTCGGTAAGGTCACCCAACGACAACCCAAGGTACCTTGGACCGGAACTTGACCGGAATTACCCTTAGCAGTAAACTGCCGGAGGCAATAAATAAACCCGCAACAAAATGTAGCATCTGTTCAAGAGAACCGGGCAGGTCCTGGCGCCCCCGCGAAAGCGCTTCAAGGCCGCTACTCTAACTTCTGTACGTCGGTTCTCACACGGGTTATTACCCCCGGGTCCCTAACGTTGTATGCCTAACGAGCACGCACGTCAGCCCCAGCCAATGTCGAACTATTGAGCCGGCAATAAGACCATGCCATCTATCCCCGTCGATAGCCGATATACTACTCTACTGTAGCACAAGGAGTGTGATACGGTTCTTAATTTCAAGATTATAGGGAGACTTTATTGGCTCCCTAAACACGTCAACGAGTACGTACGCAGGCGTCCAGGGCCTAAATTACCCCCCCTCGGGGCCATCTAGTAACCGCGTTTTTTTTTCGCGCGTCCGCGTAGGAAGGGTGCCCTGTACTCTTAGGCGAGCAACTAATTAAACAAACCATAGTGGCGTGGGTCACTTTTCTAAATATTAGCACGCGTCACCCCGGGCATTCAATGCAGCACAGGAGTTGCGGGTCAATCCCCCAGTCGAACGCATTCACCTGCTAAAAGCCTGAATTTCCAAACTACTCCGCCTGCAATTGATCAAAATGGGAAGTCGTTGGATTAGTTGTTAGCGGGTGACAATATCCTACGATGTATTATTTGTTAACTTAAAAAGAGCTGCATCCTGTAAGCACCCTCGGGGTGCCACTCTCCGTAGCCAGAAGGACTCACATCAATTCAACAAAGCAGAAAACCAAGGCGTTCGTCGAGCTCCGCGTCCACTCGGCTATACGAGAGATCCGAATGATTGGGCGGCCCAAAGCCCAGAGGCTTTCGGTACATTGCTAGGAGCTCAAATATTTTGTTAATACCGCTTTGAACTGTTTGTGAACAGAAACGTGAGCTAACCGCAAGCAAGTAGCAGCGAGAATTGAAAATGCGGCGGGTCTCAAAGACATACGCGAAAAAACGGCACTCCGGAAGCGTACGAACGACCAAACTCACGAGTCACTATACGTGTTCAATGGTACGGCGAATAATCTGCGAGATCCGTTCCCTCCGCAATGCTGAACAAGGTGGGCAGGCTACCTCACGAGGCTTGGCAAGCGGGGAAACATCATAAGCTTTGGGATAGTTCAGTCAAGGAGATAAACCGAGCCCAACGAATACGGTGACGAGGAAGTTCACCTCCTTCTTCGGCCAGATCCCGCGTCGCCTCGTGTATCTAATCATGTATCAGTGAACCCCACAGCGCGCGGCGAACCTACGGTGGCGTCCTGTGACACAAGTTACGCGAATTCCAGTGTTGTCAGTCCTTCATCCGTGAGTGGATCCTTGCCTTATGGTTGCGGACATTATGGAACTTAGTCATATGAGTTCCCCGCCAACACAACAGGCTTGAAACTAGCCCGTTACACACACACCAGTAGACTTGATCAATTCGCTGCGAGCGGCCACCGGGCGAGTCTTGGGAAATTGCCGAAGGGCCAGACAATATGATATGCGCACGCATATATGCCCGCATCGTCCGAAAGTTGTGTTTTGGTAGGTGAAGCCGCAGCACTTGGAGCCGCCAACTGTGAGCTGAAATGAATCGCCACATTGCTCTGTACCTGCACGTCAAGGAAGCTGAAATTGAATTCATACCGTTAGTGTTCTCGCGACCCCCTAGCAAGCGAGTCTTTCCGGAGCTCGAATTGCCGGGCAACATGTAGCGCTCCCGTTCAGCCACAAACTGGGGGAGCTCCTGCTCGAATTGTTAATCAACTCCCATTCAAGCAATAGAGTGTCTGAAGCTAATCGTTTAAGGATTGATTGAGCTGATGCTGAAATTTGCATAACCGTTTCCTAAAGGAAAAAGCTGAGGTTTCATGGGCAGGCTTTTAGGCTTGTTGAACTGACGTGCACTACATGCACAGTTGTTCAAATGAAGAAACTGCCTAACGGGAATTCTTGGACTTGAGCGCTCCCGTTGAAGATGAAGTCTAGTTTCGACGACAGCGTGTCTTATCTTATCTCTAACCGGAAGCTACGTTGTATATACTGGACCTGGGTCTCCGAGTGGGGTACCGGAGTCGCTTGCCGGTTGCACTCTGATTCAAGTGGCCCGAAGGGTAGACGCCCAGAGATGTTGTACCCATCAGAAACAATCAACTCGCAATGCCTGCCGGTGGCGTAGAGTCCGGCACTGGCCCGATTTACGAGATGGATCGGACCCGAAACCAATCAGTAATCGTCTAGAGCTAGTAGCATTATTAGTAGGGTAGGAGGATGCCACGGCTGAATTTGCGAGATAGTTATTATATGATAGTTCTGCTGGGTCCACACCCATCCTACTAATGTGCGACCAACTTATCGTAATCCTCCAGAGGCGTCTCATGGCCCACTTATTGACAAGCCGCTGTCGAGTGGCGAGTGATACTATATTAGGCTAAATAACTGAAATATATTAATTTGTTTCATGAGGTTCCATATGCGATACAGTCATCCGAACGAGATGGCGAGCAGGCCAAGAAACGAGTTGTGCCAGCAAAAGCCAAACATACAAGCACAAAATAGCCAGATTGCCTCATGAACCCTCTGAAGGTTTGAGAGACCCAGAAACCAGGTGACGAAGAGCATCCCCACGTCGACTGAGTGCTTGTTCATCTCCTCGGTTGTCCACTGTCTAGCTTTGTCCATCCCACAGTGTTATCGGAACTCACAGCCACCTGAGGTACACGTGTGGTAATATGACCCGCAACGGCTAAGTCGAGATTCCAGTCAACAGAAGCGTTTGGTTTAGCTGATCACAAGTATTGGTTCTCGCAAACAGACCGCGTTTCAGCGCAGGTATCAGGATCGGTACTCGACAAAGACCTCCACCTTCCTAAATAGCGAGGTAAATGTAAAGAAAGTCCAGGCACGGAACTGAGACCTTGTAAATGTAACAGCGAGTAATATTGAACAGCTGTTGGAGAGCTCGTTGAGGGTTTATAGAAAGCTGACAATAAGACGCATAGAGTATAGCTAGCTAGAGTTGCATAGACTACCAAAATTTAAGCGCGCAGAATCACAAGACATAAATTGGTTCATCGTTTTCTGTATCTCCGAACCCGATCGCGGAGGCTCAATATAAACGGATCACCTCGACATGTCACGTGGTCGTGCTGCATTGAACTCCACTTCTCAGAGTGTTGGATCGTCTATAATTTACGATGACCGAAAATCGAACCTGGATCTCAGTGTGGTTTGTAGCTAGCGCGTTCGTTATTGTGTGGGATGTTGGGTATTGTTTTATGAGGTCTGGATGTCCGTATTTTGGCTAGTGAGAAATAACTAACTGCTCTACAGACCTCGGTCTATGAAAGGAGGTGATCTACATTGGATCTGGAAACCCTATGCTCTGTACGCCGAGGTTGACTATGTACGTATATACCCACCTGCGTCCTTGGATGAGGCTTGACGTATTTGCCGCTAGATTTATGGTTTACCATCTTTCACCCGAGGTGATGGTTTTACGAATGCGCAGTGTGAGCAAACCTTGGTTATCATATTCCTCGGTAATCTGTAACTTTCCTCAAAATCAGCGTTTATGAATGTTGTCGAAACGATTATCAACGTAAGTGACACTAAGTTGGACCCTCCTTTCCTCATGACCAAATCTAACCTGCTCCCCTTTTCTTTTCTGAGATAGCTCGCGTACGTGTATTATGCGCATGTCAAGCCATCGGCTGCTGCCCCACTTCTTGGATTTTCCGGTATGATTTTGAACTTGACTACGCGCCACCACTATAGCCTAATCCTCACTTGTTCGGGCGCCTCAAATTCAAGCTGCAACTATGACGTTGTCTAAGACTATTCTATATTGGCTGCAGGATTATTACTGTTCCTGGTGTAGCACCGCGCACAACCCCCCTGCGAGGTGGATTATATTGTTTGCATTGCCTAATGTGGGTCTTTCACTGCACCTCGGAGCTGAGCGTAATCTAATGTCCGACATTTCACATCCGTCTCCTATTTCGACGAAAAACAGGGGTGAGTACAGCATACCCCGACTTTCCCAGCTCGGTCCATTGATCTATTTCTTTGCCGAAGGGTCTGGCTCGTTGTTCCTACGATCATTGTTTATGTTTTAGGGACTGACATCGCGAAAGCACTGAAGAGGGCATCGGTCAAAAGCAAAGTACTGTAGCTGCTCAATTACGGACCGCTTATCGATGTCCATTTGGCTATCGTGCGACCGACGCCCATACGCCACAACTGGCTGCTTTTGTAGGATACAGAGATTACCAGACATATACACTATTCGCTCCGGGTCCGAATTGCAAGCGAATAAGCCCGACCATCGAGAGGATTGTTTGTCCAGATCGGGATCACTGGTGCGTCCACCTCTGGTCGGCGAGCATGTGGTCGTTTGTACAATGCGCGCCAGCTGTTACATCTTTTTATCCGACCCCTAGCCTCGACTGCCTGTCACCGGAGACCATCAAATACCGAGCTTCTCCGTATCCCTCCTTCTTGTGTCTCCACCCATCTCCCTTCTCAACAGACTTCTAGCCACATCACTTGTTGACTTGCTCTACATTGGCTGTGAGTGGCTCTAGCTTGATTGATGACATGACTACTGATGCGGACACATTTTTAGACGATGATGAATGACTATCGCACCGTGCTATATCGTCTTGATTTGGCGACTTCGTATCCTTCGGTTCCTGCATTGCTGCAGCACTTCATGGACGAATCACCACTTGACGGCACCATAGAATTGCGCGTCGTTACTACTCCGAGCTCCGGGAGCCCGCACATTCCAACCCCTCCAAGATCTCCCAATCCAAGCGCTAACCATAGCACAGCGTCCACTCCCGATCACCAAATATCATTCTCTCGGGCGGATGGCAGTCGGGACGTTTACGCACAACACGCGTTTGGGTTTTTGTCTGACCCACAGCTGAATGTAAATTCCAATTCTCCGACAAGGAGTTCCTACGTTCGAACCCCCATTCTCGCTGTGACTCGCGAGTTTCCTCCACGCACTCCGATCATTGCTGCATTTATGCCGGTTATTGAGCATTTCTTGCGAAACGATCATGATCTCGCTTCCGTTATCTTCGAATGGCGCAGTTACTTACAGCCCGCATCGTCCAAGAGCCCGAACCCGATGGAGATACTGGACAGACCGGTGCCATATAAGCGCAGGTTCGGTTATATTGGGCGTGTCCGAGGGGGGATGACCGTTTACGAGTTGGATGACACTGTTACGGGTACTATGTTTTCGACCATGACACCAGTCAGCTTCCCTTTGCCATCATAACTGTTCAGCTGATCACTATTTTTTAATTATCGCTTCTTTGCCTGTACTCATGCCACACTGAGGCATCTGTCCTGGCTTAAGTTGCGTTGTTGTATGCGTACACTGTCTTTGGTTGCTGTTTCTACGTGCACTATGTCTCCTACTTGCTATGCGTATAAATTCAAAGGTTCAATGATATACAAGTGGTCGAGTGGGTAGCACATGAGTGAAGAGCAAATATGTACATAAAAAGTTCAGGTAACATAGGGGTCGCAGCAAAGGTCGTCCAAAGGGCGTCGTCTACATCCAGATATTTCCGTGAGCGCTATCACTAGGGCCTGCCTCTGGTTCGGAACCTGCCTCGCCGTCGGCCTGGCCCCGACAAACGGGGCAAGTTCGGGAATTCCTGTCAAATGAACCATGATCAGATTGAAAAGTCTGCTGCATTCCTGTGGGGCAAAAACATACCCGAGCCATTGCTATTGGTGGCGGGGCAAGTCATCAAATCAGCCTTTAATCCCCTTGATAAACGTTGATCCACCCACCTGAATGCATTCCTTGTGGAACCAATGTGAACAACGTTTAATCAACGCGACGATGTCTTCCTGCGCGTAGTCATCTAAACAAATCGGGCATCGAGTCTCCGCTTTCGCCCCAGGAGAATCCGCGTAACTCCCGGAAGGCATGGCCTGTATGACCTCTGCCGGTGTACCTCGTGGCTTAGCATCTCCGATACGCGCAGCTAGCCTCAGCAGACCTTCATACGAGTCGTCGAACTCGTCATCTCGCAGGAAATCTCCACCAGATGTCGTCCGACCCCTACCACGAGGTCGGAGGAAGAACATGCGGCCACTCGTCCCAGGGTGATTCCATTCCTCATTGTCATCGCTGTTTGCCCCTGATTGATTTGGACCTCGACCAAAGCTTCGGCGGGCGAACTGTGACCAACGAGAGGGATGTGAGCGAGGGGGTGAAGGTGAGGTGGGTGAGTGGGCGAATGGACGAGGCAGAGTCGTGGGCGGGGTGGATTGGTCAGGCGCCGCCGGAGGTGAAAGTCTCCGCTGATGAGATCGTCTGAACAGGGTTGGAGGTTGCGTGGAATGCGTCGAGGATCCAACGCTGTCGCTGCGCACGGTGGGTAGCTCTGGGTGCCGAGTAGTACGATTACGATTCGCAGCGTCTGTGGGCTCACGATTGGGAACGGATGCTCGGAACAAAAGCCGATCGCGTAAGGGCTGGCTGGTTGGCGCGGTCGAGGGGGGTCCACCATTTGTCCAAGACTCGTTGCTCGAAGTATCGGGTCTCCAGGAATGGCTGTATGCGTAGGAAGGATGAATTTCTCGGGTTAAAGCGCCTCGTGAATTCTGCCTTTGGAGATACCCTGTCAAGCCACGCGTAGATGTAGAGCGACTCGAGCTTCCTGACGGTAGGTTACGCGGCAACTGGTCGATTTCATCATGTCGCCCGGAAACGTAGTTTCGTCGGGAAGGAGGCCAGTCAGAGTTTCGTTGCAAGTGGGAAAACTCAAAGGGTGGCAGCGTCGGCGGTGGAGAATTTCGCTCAATTTGGTCAAGATTTCGCTCAAACGTCCAATCCATATGGGTCGGTGATGGAGTTGAACGATTTACTTGAGGCGCCGTGGGTTCTGCTTGGAGGCTTAGGCGGTGAGCATACCCGCCACTCTCATCTGCGAGTGCGGATAATTCTTGATTGATGTGATGGAGCCCGGATTCAACCTGATTGAAGGCGTGGTGCATGTTATTGAGGAATCCAGGAGAGCTTCTCCTAGATGATGATTCTGGGAGAAGGGTTCGGCGACGACGCACCCTGGAAGCTGCTCTAAGTAAGTCGTGCGTAAAGTTGCTCCGTGGCGGCTCTTCTGTGGAGGACCAAATAGACTCGTGGCGTAACGATGCCGGTCGACCCGACTGTGGCCTGGGGATGTTTGTGGGGGTTTCACGCGGCCACTGCGGCGGGGGTGGCCTATGTGCGGGGATAATCTGATCAGAGGAGGCCGCTAAAGAGGGAGGTTCCGTGTCAAGAGATGACATATAACTGTGCCCTGTGTGCGTGTCAATCTCATATACAACCTACACCATGGTAGTAAATGCACAAACTTTGTTGTTGAATCGAAGATGGCTGGTCAGGATCTGCTAAATGACGCCTCGAGGTTTCCCTATCCCTGTAGTCGCCTGACCCTGCAAAATATGAATGAGATTGAATCGATGTCTGGTAGATTAAGCAGCTTACGGGAATGCAATAATTGTCGAACTCTGTCGAGCTGCGACTGGGACCGGTATTGTGCCTCCCATCTATCTCTTGAGCCCGACACTCGAGTTCTTTCAGGTTGGCCACTTGAGCTACCTGGCGGGGTCAGAGTTGGAGGATCGCCAAGTCCAAGCCAGCGTCTAGCCAAAGGATTCTGGGAAGATCCCATGCGCGATGAGCTCTCTCGTTCGCGAGAGTTTCGGCGGGGGGCATCCAGTGAGCGCCTCAGAGCTTGTGTTGCATGACGGAAATCCGCTGGGTTATGCTCAAGCTGTGGCCGCTGGGAATTCGCTCTCTGGAACGATTGGAAGACATCCGAGGAGAACGAGTCGTGCTGGGGCTGCCCGGCGAGATCAATAAGCTCTTGAACGAGTGACGGAGGTGACTCAGTGAATGGCATGTCTGGAGCTGCATGGGAAGCTGTCTCAGATGGTAACTGCACGGAGATATTGCTGGTTGACCGCGGAGGAAGGGTCTCAGGCCGCCGAGATGGATGGCGAGACATATACCCCCAGAGCTGAGTGGGATTCTCGTTGTCGTTGGAAAGGTCATCATCCGCAAAGCCTGTTGCCTCGAGGGTAGCCCGAGTCATCAGAGGCCAGGCTCGTGGCTCGTGGCGCGCATTGTATTCGTCCCACATTCGGCCTTGTGCTTGATTGTCGCTCAGCTGAGTCAAAGAACGTAGCCCAAGAGTCTCCCGTCTGCGCAGCTCAGAATTGACTGGAGCAACTGAAGTAAGAGTGCTGTTGGAAGCTTCCGTTTCTCGGCGACGCATATATTCTTCTCGTGCAAGCCGTGATTGCCTGTCGCGCTCACGCTCCCATTCACGAAGCCAATTTCCGTCCGGTTGGGAGGTTTGCGAGGAAGGCTGGCGAGAAGGCTCTTGACTAGACTGGGCCCAGGACCTGCGAGCATTGTTGTCGAGGCTATACAAATTCCTGGTCTGTTGAGGTTCACTCAGCATTGGAAGCGGCTCATGGCGAGACGTTGCCCACGGGGGTCTTGTGGTAGAGTCGTCCCTGTTATTGTACCAAACAGACGGCTCGCTTAGTCCGTTCGAGTCTCTGCGAGCCATGCCCAGGTTCGTCGAAGGGCCCGCGTTTGTCGATGGCGCAACGACAGGAGGCAGACGCAACCCAGTTCCGTTGTAGCGCGGGGTAGACGATGCAGCGGCTCGAGTGTGTTGTGGAGGTGGAGAACGCCGGAGCTCGTCGATAGATTGAGCAAAAGTTTGATATCTGGTTAGGGATGCCACGGCGTCTTGTGTATGCTGTTGTGTAATTTCGCTCTCCAATGTTGGCGAATCAACGAAAGGCAAGGGAGATATGTGCGAGCCACGGTCCCAACTGACGCCACTCAGAGGGCCAAACAGGTTGTTATCAGTCGGCGGAATCGGGACGGCAGGTGGCATGCGGAGCCGGTTGGATGAGCGGGGCTCAGTCAGAACGGCAACTGGTTGCGACGAGCTTTCAGTGAACAGGTCCATCCATTGAGTATCCGATAACCTACGGGAAGAGGGAGGTCGACTTCGCGGACCTGTGGGAGAGCTCTCTTCAAGCCACGCCTCGGCAAACGACAGTCCTGTATGCTCTGTTGGACCAGCGCCCGGCGGTGTTCGACTCAAATTTGTCGACCCAGCCGTGCCGCTCCACGCTTGAGGCCGCTCATCTTGCCCAGCCGGCTCACGCGAGCGCTCAGCCCCGCTGACACGCGGAAGAGCATTGAGGTGCAGTCGAGGTAGGCTTTCACCACCCCGGGCCGAGCCGGCAAGACCCACGGCCCTGCTCAGCGCACTCCGAACACCGGCCCGGCTACTCCTACTCGTCCCCTCCTCACGTTCTCCGGAGACTGCACGCCCGACTCGAGGCCTCAGGCTGGTTTCGGATCCGGATGCGGACATTATTTCCCCAGAGTCCTCACGTCCAGACCCAAACAAATCAGAAAAGGACCAGCTGATATCTCGCACCAAGCGCCCTGGGCGCGACCCCATATTCAACTCCGGACCTGGGCTGACACTCGCACGGAACGATGGCAAGGATGCCCCAGACTCAGAGGGGCGAGATGGGTAGGTCACACTTGATTCTGCCAGACGCCGCGAATAGGCCGACCCGAGATCAGATAGGCGCGTGGACCAGACTGGGTCGGAATCCTCGAGATGCGAGGCCAAGTTGGTGCGCGCCAAAGAAGAAAAGCCAGATGAGCCTTGCTGCGTAATTTCTGAGTCTTCACGAGGCGGCGGGAAGGTGGGGAGTGTCTCAGTGGTGAGCACGTTTGACGACGTGGCCTCATCGTTATGTTGATTGGCGGCATCGAAGCGGCGCAGAGATTGGGCGCTCAACTCTTCCGTCGGACTAGATGCCATATTTCCAGCTCCCAGAGCGCCCAGAGAGAAACGAATAGGCTCTCGACGGATGAGCGGCGCCGTAAAATACGATTCCACTGCCTCGTCTCTGAGCGGCTGATTCGGTCTCCTCTCAATGCTGTCCTCGCCAGTTGCCTGTGTAAAGCGCCTTAATGCATCTATAGACGCAGCTCCGTCTTCTCCTCGAGGTTCCAAAACAAGTTCTGGGATGGTATATG
Source organism: Ceratobasidium sp. C01 (assembly GCA_025200755.1). Lineage (NCBI taxonomy): Eukaryota > Fungi > Basidiomycota > Agaricomycetes > Cantharellales > Ceratobasidiaceae > Ceratobasidium > Ceratobasidium sp. C01. The sequence goes on along the minus strand of JANWGL010004736.1, from coordinate 13,153 downwards.
CATGGCCGATCGAATCTCCACCTAGTATAAACGTAATACTTAACAATCCAATTACCAAAACGATTGTAATTGCTTACCTGCACTCTCGCGCACGGGTGAGTCCACCTCCATCATCCTCGCAACAAAGCTAGGGAGCGCACTTCCAGGCGGTGTCACTCCTAAATCAAACGTTGAAGTCCGAGGCGAGGCTGAAGCGGGGAACATGGGTGACTCGGCAACAATAAAGGACGATGGCGACGCTGAGACTGGGCCAGACATGGCAAATGACGAGGCCGAGAATGTCGGTGACGTAGGGAACCCAGGTAATGATAAGGTAGGAGGTTGTCGTGTGAACCCCGAAGGCGTCGTCCGAGCAGACGCGGAGCTCCCAGAGGTCGAAGGGGAGCCAAGTGTCGCCCCCGTAGAGTGTCCTCCCGTCGTACCACCTTCAGTATGAGCATTCGTTCCCTCAGCTACATGTGCCGTCGCATCTAGGTTCCCTGTAGAGGACGAGCTGGAAGCATCGTCTGATTGAACAGTCGACGCGACCGACTCCGTACCCATAGGCGACGGCATCCCTCCAAATTCGTGTGACATCGGCCCAGTAGCAATCGGCAACTGAACTGCATCTGCTCCCGAAATCGTCGACCTAGACAACTGTGACCCTAACTCCCCGCCCCTCACTTCGGGCCTTTCGCCCCCCATCATCGACAACGCTGATTGCACAACTCCAGACGTCGACCCACCCAGACCTGACGACGAACTCTCCGACAGCCCTCCAACACCCTCATGTTCCAGATCGACCCATGGCAGCGGCATCCTCTGCTGTCCAAGTACACTCGCAGGAAATGCACTGTCCACACTCGAGCTCCCAAAGCTCGCCCCAGCGCTCGATACAAACTCCCGGATTGAGCCGAGCGAAGGCTCAGGTGAATGGAGTCGCCTCATCAGCGGCAACGCGCGGAACGGTCGTCGAACCGAGCCTGCACCTGGTCGGTCAACATTGGCACCGCTGTCGGAGCTCGGCCTTGGGAATGGTGGGCGCGAGGATTCTGGCGCATTCTGCGGCTGTGAGGAATGATGGTTTGATAGTAGTTCAAAGGCACGAGGAGGAGGAAGCGCTTGATCCAGTTGTTGCGTCAACCATCCTAAATCGAGCGGTCCAGACTGAGATCCTTGCCCAGATCGGCCGTCCGACTCTGGCGCACCCACACTATGATGTAAAGTAGTTTCTGCGCTCTCCTGAACAAGATCATTCACGCCCTCGGATTCTGCTAAAACATGCATCGACAAAGACGGCAGACGAGGGTACCCGGCCGAAGACGGAGACCGAAGTAGCGCAAGCCGGGACGGCGAACCAGAGTTGTAAACTTCGCTAGGAGACGGTGGGCGCAAGTTTGGGAACACGGTGTTTCCACGACCGGGGGTGAACGTAGAAGTAGAACCGGTGTCCCCAGACGACAGCATAGACACTCCGAGTGGAGAGGACGACCGAAGCGCCGCCGGCGTAGGTATTCTCGGCGCAGGGGATGTACGCCGGCCACTTGAAATAGAATATGCGTGCGTGGGATATGCATTCGTCGGGTCTGTGAGATACGTATCGGTTATGAAATATGCCTCAAACGTGATGCGAGTGGGAGTGGGATACGTACTAGATGAATACGAATTCGCGTGCGTACTCGCAATCTCCGCTTGCACGGGCAAAAATGTCGTCGCATTAGAAACTGAAGGAGGGGTCCCAGCCACCGTTGGGCTCCTTGGATCGGTGCGTGCAGACTCGGGTGACTCGGCAGCAGATGCATAGATAGACTGATAGGCAGAGGCGGACGTAAAGTGAGTTAAGATGCCTCAAGGGAGCAAATAAAATACCAACCCACCTCGTCAGTACTCATCGATTCTTCTCTCTCCTCGTCCCTCTCCTCATCATCAAGCGCGACGTCTCCAATCGAACTGTCCACATCGGCCTCCTGTCCTGTCCTTGGCCTCTCCGTGTTTCCATCAGACCCACCATATGGCGTCACATCGCTCTCGCCTCCACTTCCCCCCTGCTCTCCTGTAAACACAATCCGATCATTCGCATGCTCTTCCCGCACTGGAACCTCCTGCGGCCAGGTTCCTCCATTGTTCCATAAACCTCCACCTGCGCTTCCACTTCCACTCGCATGACTATAGCTATTCGTGCGACTAGCGTGCCCACTTCCATCACAGCTTCTGGCACGTTTGTCCCGTTCCTGTGCGCCTGACCCGCTTAGCGGAAACGGGAAAGGTCGTTTGCTTGGCCCTGGGAGTGAATCGTTTGCCGCCTGTGACGGACCTAGCGAGCCATGCGTAGATGAGTTTGTTGTGCCATTGGTCGCAAGACCACTAGCAGAGATGCCAGCAAGCCCGTTCGATTCTGGCATAAGCGACCCAACAAAGGCACCTCCCGAAGGCCCAGCTGCGTAGCCACTATGCGCGAGATGCTGAGTGGCCGTACTAGAATTGTTGGTGCTGGCGTTAAGATTGGTGTTAGAGTTGGTGCCGGGGTTAGAATAAGCGGCCCTGTGTGAATCGAGGTAGGGTGTAGAGGAAGATGCAAGGGAATACGTGGGATCTGAGTGACTGGTCCTAGGATGTGTGTGGGCTTGGGTATAGAACCCAAAAGACGATGGGGGGTTCACCCCGTTCATCGTTGACGACTATTCTCTCTTGTGGCTAGAGACTGGGTAGAAACAAGAGGGAAAGTCCCAGCGAAGCAGTGAGCAAGCAAGAGAGGCCAAGCGAGCACAGACTTGCGTACCTGATTCTCTTCGGCACCTAGCGGCGGGTGCCGCCCTGCGGTTCTATCACTGATGACTCTTATGTTGCAATGAATGGCGTTCAAACTGGTCGTCTGATGCTCTGGGATTGTGCAACGGACAATACGAGTGTGAAGTGAAAGTATTGGGAGTAGTCGGCCGTGGTGGTAGTTATGGTTCAGGGGTCCTCAATATGGCACATGGATAATCAAATCAGGTAGGGTGAGAAACGCCCCGGCCCCGCGCACATGTTTACATATTAGGACATTCGAGCCCATCCACCCTCTCTCTTACTCAACACACTCGAGATTCTAACAATATTTTAAACAATGCGCGTACTCCTTAATAGTGCAGTTGTACTTGATACAATTTGATCCAACCAATTCCTGATCACCGTTCCACCTATTCTGTATTGCAAGTCATAGCTCGGGGTTGTTAACGGGCATATTGCTCGGTCCATTCCCGGCTGACTCGGATCGCGTCGGTCTCGTTCTCTTTATAGTGCTTCGCAACCTGGTTGAAGCACACGAGGTAACAGGGTAATAGAAGAGGATGAACGAGGAATGAACACATGTGCGAAGGAAGAGCGTTAGTGTGAGTATGATGAAAACGAGCAGGCACTGACATCTGTTGCAAGAGGATCATCGGGGTTCGGGGCGGATAGGAGAGCCTGTATAGACAAGAGGACAGTGCGGATCTGGAGTGCTGGCGACCATTTATCTGGGGTTGTACGCATGAGTCAAGTGGCATCAAGAGAACACAGATTAGACAAACCCTTGAGAATATCAAGGCAGATCCGGCCAAGCTTGTCTACGGACTTGTAAGCACGGAATCGTGTAGTAGACTGGGATGCATACCGATGTTAGGATGGTATATCTTGGTCAAAAAGCGAACTTTCGGTGGGCTCATGGGATACTCCTCAGGCAAGAAAAGCTCGAGCTTGAAGATACCACCTGTGGCGGATTGAACGTCAGCAAACAAGCAGCTACCTATAATACGACACATACCTTCGAAGGGAGAGCCGCCAGGGCCAGTAATAGCTACATCAAAATAGCGCAGGTTATCCTCATGGGGGACGGCAGAGATTCCAGGCGCGGGATCAGCAGTCAAGCGCTCGGTTTCCTACACAAAGTCAGACGACATAAATTGATTTATTGTTTCCCCCCACCTTGATAATTCTCTGCAACGTCGTCAGTAACAACCTAATACCTTGGCTTGCCACATACCTTGGGGAGTGCCATGGCGGTCGGGGTGCAGTGCTGAATAGTCACATGACCGGCACGTGACGAAAATCAGTCAGTTACGCGCCGTGTCGCGCATCCACATCTAGCTTTCGTGCCTCAACGACGACAGCAACGACGGCGGCGACACCATGGACTACGTTGGTGCCGTCTCAGATGACGACGCCGACATGGACCCCGTCTTCTGGCAGTGTTCGCAAGCCGTCGAGCTCAAACGAATCTTTGCAGATGGTCAGTGCGCCGTACGGGCTTGGACCTGGTGCTCTGTGCTCATGCTTTTTGCCTTAGCCCCGCCTGCGCTTCCCATCCCCGCTCCTGTTACGGCAATTCCAACTCATTCGAAATCGTATGAGGCAAGGACACATGGTGTGAAGCGGAAACGACGGCCTGCACACGATACACCAAGTGCGGCTTCGGCCTCCGCACAGACGTTTGACCTTATCCAACAACTCTCGCGTGGACTCGAAGCGAGGCACTCTTTCAATCCCGCAAGGAAGAATACCCGTGTGGCGAGCGCGAGCGCCGTCATGCTTGGGCCTCCAGTCAGTGCCGCGAGCACCAGCATGCCTCCTCCTCCTAGACCCAAATCGGATGACTCTTCCTCCTCACTAGACGAAGTACAAACTCCTGGCTCGGACAGCTCGTCTTCCATCTGGGATAGGCGTGGTACGTCCGTCGGTAGCATAGCTACTCGTTTTGGGTCTAGTTCAAGCTCTGCTACTGGCTCAGGCTCAGGCTCAAGTACAACACGCCCCTGCACTCCGCCGGCTCGGATTGCCCCTGTCGTTCGTCCTGCGACCGTCCCAACTGCATCTGTCTCCGCCCTCCTCGCCCGCGCAGCATCTCCCGAAAAGGAAATTGAATTACCCCCACCACCGCCCTCGTCTGCTCGCCCCGTACTGTCAATCCGCACCAACGGGCCTCCTAACTCGCATGCTGACGCACCCTCCGTCCGTATCGATACTTCAGCATTTTCAACTCGTTCAGACACATCTGGTTCGACAACTAGCACGAGTACTGTTGCAACAGACGCAACAGCGGCGACGATTTTGGAGCGCGTGTCCCCGCCAATCACACCTGTCACCGACACCAAACGAGAGAGCCCGCCAATCCTTGATCTGACCTTCACGCCTACACCTACACCTTCGCCCGAGCCTGAACCTTTGCCCGCGCCAGTTCACAGTGCGCGACCTCTTCGAACCCCAACTCCGCCACCGCCTGTTCTCAATTCATCTCGCCAAGCCCCACCTAAACCGAAGCCTCCTCCGACCCAACAACCTCAACACCGAGTAACCCCTCCCCCTCCTGTGGCCTCATCAGCAGCCCCTTCTCAAACTCTTCTGTCCCAACAAACCCGACTTCAACAAACCCGAAGCCGCGCCACCACGACGGCACCCGCCTCCCAAACCTACCCTCGAACTTTCCAATCCTCCCAAACTCGTCTCGGTTTAGGCGCGCTAGGCACGGGATACGCCCCCGCCTCGAAACCATTTCGCGTACCAAGCAAAGGAAAGGTGACGCCATTGACTGTTGTTGCGTTGCCTATGCGGGCCGGTATGGGATCGAGTTTGATGGGCAAGAGTACGGGTGGGGGAAGTAAGACTGTCGTGGACAGTGGTGCGGGAGCAAGTAAGGCGAAGGCTAGTACGAGCGGTGGTGTAAAGGGAAAGACTGGGAACGGGAGTGGGACCTCGCCTACGAAGAGGAAGGAGAACATCGTAGAGAGTCTGAACAAGGGGAAGAAGACCGAATCTTCAACTGCTAGGAAGACGAAGCCGAGCACGCCTACGCCTATCGGTCGACCTACATCCGCGTCTACTTCCACCCGCTCTGCCGCCACTGTCGCTCCAGCTCCGACTCGTTCCACTCGTGCTGCAACATCGGCAACGACGACAGGAGGAGGGTGCAAGGCAGGGACAGCACCGTCGTCGGATGACTCGTACCTTGCCTCGGACGCAAGCTTCGATGCCGCAGCTGTGGATGCTGATATGGCTGCTTGGGATTGGGATTAATGACCAGTCGAAAGCGCTGCGAAAGGGAGGGCGAGCGAAGTGGAAAGAAGGGCATAATAGGGGAAAGAAAGCGGGGGGGGGCAAGAGAGGAGCCAAGAAAGAACATTATCCTAGGGGAGAAACGAAGACAGTACGGACGTCAAACCAATCTCAAGAAAGACCATCATCCATCCATCGACTCATAACCATCTATGTATACTAAACTTGTTTCAGCTTGTCCCTTTCCCTCGACTTGCCTTGTTACTTTATTTCCTTTCGTTGAGTTCAAAGCCGATTCTTTTTTGGCAAATCTTTTTCGTAGCTAGTGATTGAATTTATATTGCTTTGGACTCTGTTTTGGTTTCGAATAGATCGAAAGAGCACATAGTTTATGTTTCTAGTCCCGCTCAATAATGATAGCATATGAAACGTATCACTTTGCGCATCCGGTGTATGCACAAGACCATACTCGTGACTCTCAAACGATAATTGTACAAAAACAAACATATTCATACGTAAAACGCATCATAGACAGGTCTTTACAATCCTCAGATAAACAAAACTCGAGTCTCCAGTCGATACAAGCCCCAAAGCCAATGTCCAATAACAACTATACAAAACAAAATAAACACAAAACACAAAGCTTTTGAGACTGTTCACCAGAATAGGGATATTCTGAGTTACCGGTGGAGCCTCGGCAACGTACCATCCATTCGCGGGATATACGTATCATCCTCGACCCATACACCCCCGGGCGAACTCGCGCCAGATTCAGCGGCCGCACCTACAAATATCGAGAATCGCCGTTAGTCCTCGGCCAAAATAACTGGCACCCATTACTCACCTCTCCTCACCGGCGGGGCTAAGTAGGGCTCTTTGTCTGAATACGCACGACTCATTCGTCGCTCCGCTATCGACTCGCGCCGACGCTCACGGAATGAGTTGATTTCGTGACGAGAAGGAAGGCAGCCCATATTGTACTGTGAGAACCAATAGATCTTGGGTGTTAACGTGCACGTTCTGCAGAGACGTCAAACGTCAGAGTGGAGTCCACCAGCAATGAGGAAAGGGGACTAACAAGCTACTAAAGACGGGCGACTGGGTGTCAACTATAAATCAAAAGAACCACGAGCGACTTGAATTACAACGCCAATTATATTGTGGTCAGGCCCAGTAACAAGGGTGGTACCGGGGTCGAGGAGTAGTGAGAAGTCGGTCGGGTCGAAGCCTGGATATGTGTGTGGAGTTACTGCGGAGACTGGGTTATATATGCGCAACCGCGGTACACAGGTGACCCTGGCGCCGCCCTGCCACTCCCACTCCATGACGCAAGATGGCCTGCCTAATTCAGTTGGCGTGACTGCGCATTGGGCAAAGTCACTTGGTTTAACACAGTCCAAGCCAACGAAATTCACTCAAGCTGAATGTGTTGGGAACGTGTTGTCTGCCGCTATGCTTTACTGCCGAGTCTTACGTGGATTCGAGCGATGGGTTGAGTTCCCAAGACTTAATACGAGCCTGGGCGTGGGCAAGACCAGAACGTCAGACAATGCGTCAGCGATCGGTGGGTCCTGGCACGTGAAGGCCTTATGGCCATGGCTTCTTTCTTACATGACACCAACTCTTTTACTATGCATTAATCCACTCTTGCGCGTCTGTCTCTGTCTCTGTCTCTGTCTCTTTCTCCGTTTCGTTCTCTCTTGTGCCTGACCCTTAAATGGACGGCTCCTGACACCTGTA
>JANWGL010004733.1:0-26387 GCA_025200755.1 Ceratobasidium sp. C01 | reverse complement strand
AACCCGAGGAGGGCGGCTTTGGCCGTGGGAGCGGTAGTAGGCGCTATATATGGCTTGACAGCTGGCTTGGGAGGCGCTGGTCCAGGCGCTGACGAGGAGTCGGAGGAAGGAACTTTGCGGAAGTTCTGAAGACGGTCACGATCTTTCTGGGAGAGGTAGTCAAAGACCGATTTTTTGGGTTGAGGAATGGTGGGTTCGCCCAGTTGTGTACCACGCTGTAATAGTAGAAAGTAATAAGATTTACGTGAACTGGGATGATCGAGGCTCGCGAAGACTTACTTCTTGCGCAGTAGGCGGTTTCTTCCATCCCTCTTTGGCCGGTTCTTGGCTTGGCTTTTCTGCTTCCTTCGACTCGCCTGAAGGAAGCGCCCACACTCGCCTCGGATCTGGTGTCCATCCCTTCGGTACATCAGGCAAGGGGTACCACTCGCCTTGTCCCACAGGCGCCTCAGAGAGAATGAACCCAGACAAGACTAGCCTTCCGTCATTGAACTTTCCACCAGGTACGATTGGCCGGCGGTTAGCGCTTGCATCTGCATGGGAGGGGCGGTTGGGTTGGGAGGAGAGAGTGAGAGGTCGTCGGCGCGAGTGGCCGTCTGCATCTGCGTCGTCCAAGTCGTCGTAGGCCATACGTGTTGTTCGAGAAGGGGCGGGACCATCGTAGATGTCGATGTCATCGTCGTCTGCCTCGTTCACCGCGCCGAGACCGAAACCGGCTGGTGAAAACTATCAGGACCGCACTACGATATTAATTATCGTAAATACGTACCACTAATCTTCGGGCCCTCCTCTCCCTTTCCTGCTGCACCAGCGCTCCTACCTAACCCATCTGGCCTAACATGACCCAGCCCATGGGCATTCTCTTTCGGTCGGAAAAGCAACACCGGCGTATCCCTCGGCGCAAACAAGTGCTTCCCGGCCTCTGCATCATCCACACCTCCAGCCGGAACAACACCCGCATCCAAGTCCTGCTGTCGCCTTCTCGCATATGATATCCTTGGTCCTACACCCTGACCCGGCTTCCAGCCCATTTTTCTCAAGAGCACAGCACCGGGCGAATCGGACGAGGGAAGCGCGAGCGACTGGAGCGCGGCTGCAATGGAGGCGTCTGCTGGGTCTGGAATGAAGGAGGAGGTGGTGGGCTCGGTGGTGTCGACTAGTTTTTGGCTGTCACGTAGTTCAGCAAGGTCCTCTTCGTCCATGAAGTCTTCGGGGCGAGCTGCGCGCTGGGTTGCGCGGTCAGAGCGTGAGGATTTGAATGTTGACGGTGTCCATCCTATAAGAGACTCAGTTTACTGAAGAAGAGAGTCATAAACAGCGTTGGGACGCACCTTCCTTGGAACCAACGGTATTGAAGTAACCTGCTGAGAATCCTCCAGTAAAGGCGCCGTGAAGTCGTCGACGGCCTTGTTCGTCGCGAACCTACGAGATCTGCAATGGTAGATGAGACTCAGAGATACAGATTGGTGTGTGTCTTACGTCTTGCTTCCAGACGGGCACAAATTCATTGGCGTCTTTGCTGCTGGCTAGCGAGGGAAGGGGAGTCCCAATCTAGAAAAAAATCAGATAAATAAATCTAGGAAATTGTGCACTCACGAGACAGAAGTTCTCAGCAGCCTTGGAGCTGGATGGGTCCACCCCCATGTTGTCCAGCTTGCGTTTCAGTCGTTGGGCCATGATGGTGGCAAGTGAGAGGTAGATAAGCGCGGGGATTACCCATCTCAGCGCTATTCACTCCGCCCGGGATCGGCGCACGTGACTGGCATTTATTTGTTATGACGTCGACCCACATCGAATTGGCTTCTGGACTCCAGACGCGATTTGGAGACGACCTCTTAGCCTCGCGCAGACCTTCCCCTCTCCTGAGCACAACCACCACACCCCTGCACAATGGCCCGCGTCTTCTGCATTCCAGGTTAGTTCTACCTGCATCGACACTGATGAGATACAAGTCTCTGATGTTGCTGCATTAACAGGGATCGTCTTCCTCGTTACGGCGCTCATTCTGCAAATTTTGGTATGATGCAGCCTGTGTTATTGGCGAAGCATGCTAATTATCGTTTCAGGTGTCTATCTCGTTGCGCTATGTCTCCGCTCTTGACATTGCGCGTACCAATTTCTCGGGATCTGCGAGCACTGGCTCGTCTTCAGCCGTCAATGAGTTGAGAGTCAGTCCCCTTATTTCTTCGTAGCAAACACCCGACTTATGCGTCTAAAAATAGCTTGGAGTGTGGTCGTACTGCTATCGCGTTCAGCAGAGCGGAGACTTTGCGTGCAGCCCTGCTCGTACGTCCTGGCCCCAACCCCCTAACGAACGACACTGAGCATTACATTTAGGCCACGGCTACACTCTCGACCTCCAATCCTCCGGAGGCGACCAAGAACATATCAGCGCATCTTGGACACGCGGTCTCGTTCTGCACCCGATCTGTACGTCGCCTCATGGTGCTCTTGTTCGCATCCTAATTACCATATTTGTAGCTGCCGCTGTTATCCTTATTGCTCTCTTCCTGAGCTTCTCGCAGCACCTGACCGTTACGTTGTACGTCATTTGCGTTCGCCTCGGCTCGGAGTTCATTATTGACGTGCCTTGGTGGCTAGATTTGCGTCTCTGTTCTCGTTCCTCGCTTCATTCTTCGTGCTCATCGCGTTCGCTTGCGATATTGCCCTGTTCGCATACCTCAGTACGTATCCCCTGTCTTTCCAACTCCGCTCTTAAACCAATCTGCCTGCTTCCGCTTTAGAGCGTCGCGCCTCGAAGTTGGATAACGTTAATGCGTCAACCAAGCCCGGCCCCGGGTTCTGGATGACCTTCGCTTCGTTCCTCATTCTCCTCCTCGCAGGCTGCACTGTCTGCTTTGGCCGTCGCCACGATCGCCGTCGTGGAGGTACTGGACTGGCTACGACGAGCGATGCGTATGCAACTACTGCCGTCGCTAACCCTCCGTGGTACAAGCGCTTTGGGCGTAACAAGTACTAGGCACCCAAGCATAGTACGGGCTCTATGAATACCCAAGTGATTTGTCTGCATTTGGTATGGATTCATTTTCTAAGTTGATACGTTTTGGATACGAACTTAAACACGACTGATGACCGATGTTTGGATGTACTCTTTAGTTTACTTTTTTCTACCGGATACAACTGTATCGTATTCTTGGTAATTCATTTAGTATCTTCTGGTGAACGTATAGGCCTGTCGTAAGTGTTACTATTAGTCAGGTGGAAATTGGATGCACTACATAGATCGTCGCTGTCCGGTCCAGGACCCATTTCATTCGAGTGCTGCGAGCACGAACATAAACATTTACCAGAACCGAAAACCATAACTTCGCTTGAGCAAGTAACGTGCAACTGGATGCTATTCGTACTACAAACTAAATATTATAAAAAAAAATCTACAAAACCAAAAAGATATCCCTTCCATACGGGTCGCTTTCAACACCATCTAGTCGTTACGATCTTGGGTGAAAGAGAAAAGCTCGCTCTCCCTCGCTTGATACGGCTCAAGATCGCTGTCGTCAGTGCGAACAGGGGTCCCAAATATCAGCCGACGAGGTGATCAACTTTGGAGAGCCTTGGAAGTTTTAAACTGGGGCTTTATACGGCTGGACCCTGTGCACGAACCCGCCTGAGGGAAACGCGCACGTGATTTGAGCGCTTATGAGAGGAAGCAGAGAATGTGGTTGTGGTGCATGTACTGTAGACTGGATACACGAAAGCGTAGGTTATACACAAGGATAGAAAGACAGGTTCGGAAAAAAAAGATTTGAGACAGTAGACGTAAACGAGAATCACAATAGTCCAATTTCTTCTTCTCTCTTCTTTCTTCTTTCTCTTTTCAGGCATATGGAATAGACGGAACGCGTGCATGCGCCTTGGATATGGGCACATATCGAGGGAATTGTTCGCATTTAACCATTTCTTCGCGCTGCGCAGATTTATGGTTAGTTATGTTGTTCTCGTGTTTATGAAATGGCGGTAGAGGAGAAGGCAAAATGATTGGGAAGGACTCACCTCAGACGGACTAAACCAGCCAAACTCATGCCTGAAACACCTCAAATCAATCCCTTTCTCGACGCACAAAACTTTCAACGCAATAACGTCGCTCGAGTTCTCGTCCATACACCAGCTGTATGTCACCGTGCGCAGCGCAGGTGCCTTGCGGACATACTCCAAGATGTCTTCAAGTGTGCCACCCGAAGACTGTTGTGCTGCGTTGGAAGGAGGAGAGGTTGGGCTACCGACGATCGTTGCGGCTGCCTTGGAACGCATCTGGACAGGCGAACTGCGTGGGCTGTTGGTTCCAATCATCCTAGTTGGAGATGTCACGCCCGTAGGCGAGCCTGGAGTAGGGACTGGAGGCACAGGCGGAACGAACTTGGCACTAGGAAGTAGACTTTGTCTCGATGGTTTCGGCTTAATCCCGAACGCAAGATGTTGCACCGTTGGCGGAAGTGCATTCAGAATCGGCAAGGGCGGGATAGACGCATTCAATTTGAATTCTTCCAGGTTCTCCAATCCTCCGAGTGCCCCCAATAATCGCTTCGGTGCGCGAGGAAGACGCAAAGCCCGTAGGGTCCCCCGAACCTTATTCAATAGCATCTGCAAGAAGATGACGTCGTCCGAAATCGTTGCTAGCGACAAAATTTGCAAGGACGAGCGCGAATGGTGCAGCATCCATTGTAGGTAATCGTCTCCCGGCGGGCGGGCCGCGCGCCATTCGAATTCGTACAACCCAAACTGGGGTTTGCTCGATCCCGGCGCCCGAACGGCGTCGGCGCTACCCGTGACGGAGACATGTTCGACACTGGGCCAGACGCTGCATAATTGCGCAGCGACGAGCGATCGATCGGGCGCCACGCAATTAATCCGAAGCGCGCGCGGTCGGACGTCTGCAAAGGCAATCATCTCGAGCGTCGCGTCGTGCAAAACGGTCGTGCGTTCGAACGTCACGTCGATCTCGAGGATGGAAGGGAGAAATCCGAGGAGTTTTGCGAGGTCGCTTGGTGAGATCGCGTCGCGCGGCGCGATGGTCGTGGTGCCTCCATCGCCGTGTATCAAGAGCTGAAGGCGTTTAACGGATTGCGCGAGCTCGATGCGTGTGCTATGCATAAGGAAGAGACGGAGCCTGCGTGCGTGGTTGATCTTGACACTCGAGAAGAGGAGGGTTTGAGTGGGTTCGCGCCAAGCGCGGCAGATAAGGCAGAGTGGCTTTAGGACAGCGGTGTTGACCGAGGAGAGAGGTGTGAGGCAGATGTAGTGAAGACATTTTTTCAGCAACTCTGGCGGCAGAGAGTTTATGTGTGTCATCTTATCGTCTCTTCGAGCTCAGGCGTGGGCTTGGGGAAGGAGTGTCGTATTGTTCTTATGATTGAGCAAGCGTAGACTTCAAGTAGGCAACCCAGAGAGATAAATCCGAGTAAATCCAGTCAAAAAATACAAGCCAGAGCCCTTAGATCGGTGGTAGCGGGCAAGAGTGCGTTGAGCGACACGCACAGCCATGGTGTAGTTGAGTGGACCCATGGATCAAACCTGACTTGACGTAAGACTATCAGGGCGCTCACTGTTTACTTCTTGACCACCTCAGGCTGCCACTGAATTAGAGATATAAATAGACTAAAATGAGCAAAAAGTCTTCTTCTGCTTCAACTGCATGGTCTGCTGAAAAGCCACGCCCTCGTGGCGGAGGTTCGTCCTTGACGTCTGATCTTCTCGCCCCTCGACGTCCCTCACCCCAACCTCAGAAGCAATCTAAAGGGCCTAAACCTCAAACATCTGCTGCCCCGTCCGAGCTGTTGAAGAGTCACGAAATAAAGAAGCTAGAGAAACTGATAGACGAGGTCTCTACTGGCGTAGTCGATAGTCGAGCGGCGAGTCGGCCAGGATGTTTCTGCATGGGTAAGCATCATTTAATTTGGACGAACCCAGCTGGCATTGACCAAACCTCAGCCAAATCACACACTCTATCTACATACGTTCCGCTCTGTAGTCACTGTGGAACCATCCTCTGCTCTCTACACAACCCCGCACTCCCCTGCCCCTCATGCTCTAGTCCATTACTCCCACCAGCCACCCGGAACGCTCTCCTCGCCCAACTTCAAGATGAACTCGCGGTCCAGCTCGCCAAAGAAGCCGAAAAACGCGCCGAAGAAATGCGTAAAATACAGGAAGCCGAACTCGCACGCAGTGGAGGAGGTCATTTCCCCACGCTCACCGGCCAACCCGACAACAAACCCGTCCAAGTGTCCATACCGCGTAAAGTGCTCTCGCTAAACTCAACAACGAAAAAAGCGACACTATCAACGTTTATTGCCGTGCCTACGCCACCTTCGTCGAACCCAGCCAGTGGTCGAGCGTCGCCTGTTGAAGATAGGATTCCAGCGCCAGGGCAGACGCCGGCGTTTGTGACCCCAGACCCAGAATTGAAGTTATTATTGAGGCAGCGGCCGTGGGTGGACTTGAAGGATCCGACGCCTATGTATGTGCCGGAACCGCCCAAGGCCCAACCAGCTGGGGATCAACAGTCTGGAGGTGGGAGAGGGAGGGGACGAGGGAAGAAGGGTCGCGGTGGTGGGCAGAATCTAGGCTTCAACGACCGAGTAGTACCGGGTGCAGGACCCAGCCAGAATGCTTGAATGGTGAGTGGGGCCACTCTGCTAGTCGCATATTTACTTAATAAAGTCTAAATTACCTAGTTTATGTATACCTTACACTAAGGTCCCCTGATAAATGTCATTGAAAACGTGGGCGATGGTCACATTGGCTCACATTGAGACGTTTTAATATTGAGTACCCCCACCACGGCAAGACGGACGATACAGCAGCCGCACTCACCATCACGCATATATTTAAATAACTTATTATAGGAGCTTTAAGCGCCCAATGTTTGTCCTTGTTTGTAGCCTACTTCTGTTTCCATTGACGTCGTTTCTAAAGATAAGCTCATTAACGACCAGCAACGAGAAGCACGAGGCTCAAATAATCCTGTGGACACGGCCGCGGGCTACGACAGTGCCACGACTATCATCTCACTGCTTTCTTTCCCTTCGTACTGCCATTGGCTTTAGGGGCTGGTCTTCCCACAATCTCGCTCGCGGCCGGTCCACTCGTTTGCTTCTTTGTTCTAGAATGATATCCTTTAGAGGATCAATTTGGGGGATTGTGGGGCCAATATGGGTGCTGCTCATGCTGAGCTGGCCCATAGGTGTGTCTAGTGCAGTTATAGGTGCGTACCCTATTCCGTCCTGCCATGAAGCGTCTAATAGCCTGAATGTTTATTCATTCATCCCAGGCTCCACGTCACGTATCCCCGTCCCAGGCTTCCCCGACATCATAGTAACTACGTTCCTCTCTCCCCGTCCCGGCAACTCTACATCCAACCAAGACGTCACAGCAGCGGCGGCCCCTATACCCATATCGGTCGCGGCCTGCACAACCACGTGTTCCGGCACGGCTGGCACTGGACCTAACCAATTCGATTGCACGACCATCGCCAACTCGTTGCGCTCGAATGGGAGTACGACAATAACCCTGACGCCGTTCCTCGTCACGCAGTTTGCGTTCAGGAGCTGTACGATTCTCGTGTCGGACCAAAATGCGACAGAGTCTACTGTGTAAGTTTATTGTTCTATTGTGTGGTAGTGGTAATGGGTTGAACTAATTGTTTCGGTGTAGGTCAACCCAGAAGTCAATTGCGGTTGTTGCGCAGAGCGTGGCTGGGAAATGTAATGCCGCCAAGGGTGCTGCTGGCGGGAAGTGTGTTTATACCGTCGGGGCCGAGGTTACAGTCCAACATAGTTAGACTTGGATCTGTTCGCTTGGCCGAGGGCTCATTCGTTTCATGTATTCGGCCATGCCCCCCCTCGTCCCTTCGAGCTTCCCCCTTCGCACTATGTTACTTTATTCAATCATATTCGTTGTTAAATCTCATATAATGAATTACAACGAGCCGGAAGGCTCGGAATACCGATGCTTTACTTGTAAACGCCCTCGGTAGCAGTAGCCGAAGCGGGCAACGAGGTCGTCCCAGTCGTTGCCTGAGGAAGCTGCTTCGTTTGCCAGTTCGTCTCGGCGCACGTTGGGAGGTACACACTCGGGCCTATCATACAGCTCTTGAGTCACGGAGTGCATGTTTCAGATGTGATACTTGTCTCACCTGGCGCTTTGTAGCTCGTCAAGGTTCCGTAGATGTTAATCAACAGACCGGGATCCGAGGCAGCCTTGATACAGGTCGGTTAGTGCGTGTATGCCGATTGGAAAGTGTGACCTACGTATCCTGGAAGAGAGGTAGGGGTTGATTTCATGCCTGTGGCTGAGCCGCCGACTTTGAGTTGTGCGCAACCTGGTAGTTTGACGTAAAGTTGAGACACTATCGCTTAGATTTGGATTATCCGCTTACCGACGTAGAGTTGAGCACCGTTTGCCCCGCTCGCCGAGTGCAAAGCAATGAGTTCGCTGAATTATAATATGTAAATAAATGTTGGTGTTTAAAAAGCGGAGGAGGACGTACGAGCGGAGCAGATAGTCGCCGGGAGGGAGGTCACAGGGCAGTGTAACTCGGATTAACCCCTCTACAAACCCAGCCCGTATTAGCCCGCAGGAAATCACGAATGGCAGGAGTAATCTAGGCTTACTGTTATTATTAGCAATATCCGTGGCCCACAGTCCATCTGTATATAGTCCTCCTGAGTAGATTTTCGTCCAAGAAAGACCAGTTACAGTTGTCTGAGACGCTGAAGGAACTTTGGCGATGTATGCCTGGATTGGGCCGTGGTGTGCGCCTCCGACGGCAATCGTCTCTTGCATATTATGTTCATGCCAGATCCTATAAAATAAACAAAATAAACCCTCTCGTATCTGAAAGAAGTTGGCATGTGGACTCACATGGTAACCGTGTCTCCAGGAGAGGCAGTACAGGTGTTAGCAGCAACTCCAGTGACTGTGTTGCAAATCATCGCTGCGCTCGAATAATCCGTAATTGGGTTGTTGCTTGTAGCGGGACGAACGCAGTTGTAGTCATTGCTAGGCGGAGTGCCCGTGCCTACGTAGACCCCGTGAAGGTTAGTATGCGCAGCGGCGCGCAGGGCAAGCAAGAGTGAAAGAAATGCTACTGGGAGGTTGAACATCGCTGGGTAGTGTTGTAAAGGGGGGGAGGGCTTGGCTATTAAACAGGCCGTAGATAGAATAACCACAGCCGGATTGATAGGATCACGAAGGACACATACTAAGGTGATTTCGCGTCATAGAAGAGTGAGCCGGTGATAACTCGAGGAGGGGCTGTGAGTCCAAGGGGGTTTGTCGGCCACACGTGATGTAGCGCTCGGGAGAATTGGAGCCTGGGATCAAGCATTAGTCTCGGAGCAGCGCACCTAGTCAGCCTAGTCTATGCTGGTTCGAGCGAGTCATGCGGGGGTTGGTCCTATGACCATTATTAACTGGCCGGACCAAAGAACCACACGTCCTTGGCAGGCGATTCATAAAAAGCAGTGTGACGATTATACATATTAGGAAGAGAGTAGCGTACTAAGATCCAGAATCCCAATGGAGATATCATTCTAGTTTCTCGAGCTCCTCAAGACGCGCCATAACCACGTCTTTACTCGTTTCTTCGATCTCGCCAGCGAGGAAGACTTCGTCCAGGATGGCATAAACCTGATGTAGACGCGTCAGATGATGAAGGTGCGTGAGTAGGCTCGGTCTTACCTTGTAAAAGTTGAACACAAGGTCGAGTTCGCAGACATTCTGGAAGAATTGGTCTACATGGCTCTACTGTTAGGAAAGACTCGGCCGGGCCGGAAGTGATAGACACTCACCCAAGACTTCTACAAATAGATGGATGGCCTCAAGGTAGGCGAGTTCGTTATCGTTCGCGTCGACGCAAACGCAGAAGAAGAGGCCGGCGTATCGCCTATATATGATTTTGTAGTTTCGGAACTAGACAAAGGACTGTTTAGTCATGAAAAGCTGAGAACAGCAAAGATGTTCGTACCTCTACAAAGTTGGATTGGTATTTCTGGTCTCTTGGAGCAACCAGTCTGTGTACCTCGCCTCTGAGACGAACCTATGGCACAAGACATCCAATGAGATAGTGCCTTTTGCTATGCAATCGCACTTACTTTCTCATCGTCTTCGAATGGCACATACCATTTCGACAGGCGAGTTTTCCCTTGACGATTCTAAGCCATGGTTAGTGAATCCGCTAAAATAGGATAAAAGACTGTATCTACCTGAACCAAGATAAAGCGAATCATGATGGTCGTCTGAATAAGGCTGGAGAGTTACAACAATTAAACAAGCGCCGGCATCACTAAGCACTTGGGCAATTGGCAACAAATTTTGTTCTCCAACTCGACCAGCGCCGGGACGTCTCGTTTGGCATCCTGATCACTAATTCTGTGACTTGTCTATAGTTTTATTCGCCTCCGTGGATCTACTATGGGCTCAAGCTCTGTCTTTGTTTTGCTACCTGCTCCCAAGCGCCGTTTATCTCATGGACAACAACCCGCCAAGCTTACTCTGCAGGGAACGCAGCTCCCACGAGCTAGATCTAACTTAACTGGATCTAGTCAAACTTCTGACGAGGAACTTGAGTCCGACTCTGAGTCTAACTCTGAATATGAAAACTCGGTTGAATCTGACGACTCTGAACAAAATGAACCACCTATTGCTTCTTCATCCGCGACTAAGACTAGCACCAAAAGACATAGGGGCACTGAGCCCCAAAATAGGTCCTACACGTGTACTCATAGCGGTTGCGACAAATCCTATCGAAAACCCTCTCGTCTACAAGAACACGAGCGATCCCACACGGGCGAGGTCAGCAAGTAATCTCTCCAAATGGTTGATATTACTAACGAACCTCACAGAGGCCTTTCGTATGTCCAACTTGTGACAAGTCTTATCTGCGAGAGTCGCACTTGCGCGCTCATAGTCGCAGCCACCTTCCTGCCTCAGCCAGGCCTTTCACTTGTGCACATCAGGTTCCCATACTTTCGAAAGGCCAGACCGATGATTTGGTCTCAACTCAACGTGACACGAGCGTCGACCTAGAAGCTTCCAGCTCCACTACCAAGACTTGCGGTCAAAGATTTTGGACTGCGCAGCACCTTCGGACGCATGAAAAGGCAATTCACCTAGGAGAGAAACCATACAAAGTAAGCTTTCCCCTATGGTTACTTTAGCCTATATGTTCAGACCGCTACTTCCATAGTGTACAAAATGCCCCGCCGAATTCATAAAGCACGGGGCGCTTCGAGCCCATACCGCAGAGAGTCACTCGCCTCCTGGAACGAAAGCTTACCAATGCGAATATGAAGGCTGCAAACAAAGCTTTGCAACAAACCAAAAACTCAAGACGCACGTCCGCGTACATGATGGTATAATTCTACTACGCCACATTCCCCCTCCACGGCTAACGTTCGTTTACAGCTACTCGTTACGCATGTGCACACTCCGAGTGTTCGGCCTTCGTAACACAATTTTCAACTTGGACAGCTCTTCAAGGCCATATGCGTTCAGCGCACCCTCCAAAATGCCCTCACAAGTCCTGTAAAGGGAGAACATTTACGTCTTCAAAGGGACTAAAGTCTCATCTTAAGGCATGTCCCCCTTCGTATACTTATTCAGCCTCGAGTATATTTACTGATGAGCAGGGATAGACCCACATGGATCGCGAATTTGAAGAGGCGCACACAGAAGTCACACTCGAATCTTGGAATGAAACACTCGGCCAGAAACGCGCGCATGGCGAAGAGGACCAGAGCACAGCGCTGAAAGAGCCCCCACCAAAGCGCCGTCGAGGAGGGGAAGTGGGCCGCGATTGGCTTTGTCCCCAGAATGATTGCGACAAGGCCTTCAAATCCGTAAGCGCCTCTCAATTTATACTCTTCGATAACTCAACAAAATTCTCTCAGAAAAAGGCCCAGCAAGATCATGTGCGTGTAAGTCACGAAGGCTCACGCAAATTCCCCTGCTCGGTGTCCGGGTGCACTCTTTCATTCGGGTACAAACATGTCATGCAGCGCCACATGGAGCGCCATCACTCCGATTGTCGGGGCGAATCTTCCACTACCCCCGCACCCGAATCATCACGCGCGTCCGGGCAGACGATCAGCCTTCTAACCGGACTGGACTACCGACAAGTCTCGACCAAATCGAACCTTCAGCGGGTCATCGCTTGTCCATGGCCAGATGCATTTGGGGCTGAAAACGCCACACAGACGGCCGGTCCGACTTTGGTTGGTCAATGCGCATTTATGTTTAGCAGAGCGTACGATCTTCGTCGGCATCTTCGGAGTGTACATGGGTTGGAAGTAGAAGCCACAGACGTGAATACCTGGGTCTTGGAGCGGAAGGGGTGATTTTGGGTGCCGTCCTAATACCGATATCCTTACGTTCTTTCCTCATTCTGAGTACCCATTTATGTTCTAGCTGTGGCGTGGTTATGGCTCTCACAACGAGCTTCAGCACCAGCGTTACTCGTTATCATTTGACTCGCCCCTATCTCTCTTATCGCTCAGATACCTTTATAGTAATCGAACCCCTGTGGCAGGTCACAATGAGATCTCGTCGTTCCACCCGTCACTCAAAGATACCAATGAGGCGGTGTGCACGCTCAGATTGAGCGGCGCGATGTCAGACATCCAAAAAGTTCAAGTGAGCGTTTATCTTCTGGCAATCTACAGCAAATTCGCAGCACGGTCGTTATTATGACTTGTCGCTGTGCTTCTGGGCGCCTGGCCCACGCAGTGGCCGTTCGGCAATGGCCCAAGATATGTCGGATCGCGGTGAGATCCCTCGTTTACTCTTATGTTATAATAGTATGTTATCCCCATCAATTCCTCTTTTAAGAATCGCGAAGAGTGAAATATTCTTATTAGGAGATGTCCCTTTGCTCCAGAAAATCAAGAGTAACGCGTCACGCTCGATACCAAGCAAGTGTGGCGGATACAGTATAAGCAGCATAACTTAAACCTTACAACTTGGCCACCCGCTTCTAAGTCTCGCTTTTCTGCACGCTTTGGGTTTGTGGTCGACCTGCCCGTCTAACCATACCCTTTTCAAGATCTTAAAGATCTTGCCACTCAACGGAGCGCTCGCACTCTAACAGCTCCACTAGATGTTCGCGCAGGTGATCGTTGAATCGTGAGTTGGCCCAGCCTCGCACACCTCTGAGGGGCCCCAATGACGTATCGTCAGCCTCGCAGTATATATTCGTACAATTTCTCGGGCAAGCTCCTGAGCCCGAGGGAACTTGCCACAAATCAAACTGGAGCTGAGCGCTAATCAATCCTATGCGTGAAAATTCCCCTGCCACCAAACCTTGACTCAAGTAGCTAGATGCGCAGCATGGGCGCCGTCCACATACGCCAAACGCTCACTCGTCGAGGCGAGGTGCCGATCGGCCTAATGACTATCATAACAGAAGAATTTTCTTTCTTGCGACGGACCTACTATTACCCCCTTTCGGGTCCGTATATGCTATACTCACACCCGAGCTCGCCCAGCATTGATTTTGAGTTAACGCATAAGTACTGTTCTGAGCGTGTATGCGGTTCAAATCGGTTAGCTAGCGAGACCGCACGTCACATTCTTCCGTTTTTTTTTCTATGCAAGCTTGAAAAGGCATTCTAGTTGAAAATCCCATTCTCGACTGTGAAAAGGAGTGACAGATCGGCGTGCTATACACCTCCGGTGCGGAGTGGCGAGTCACACAATGCTCATCGAGGCTTTTGTGAAAGCCTTAAATATTGAGGTCGATTGTTTGCCACCAGACATACACAACATGCTTCATTTCTCCCTCCTTGCTGTCTGCGTCCTTATTAGTGTCTCTGCGGCGCTATTTCAGCGTTGGTGGTCGAATCGACCACGAGTTCCACTGCCGCCTGGCCCCCGACCACTGCCTCTCATCGGAAATGCGCACCAGGTGAGGTCCGAGACTGTCTGCTGCATCGGAGATATAACTAAACGAGATTCAGATGCCAACCCAAGGCCAAGACTGGCTCACATACAGCGAATGGTCCAAAACCTATGGTACGTTGACATATCAAGGTATTCATTTCTATTGCTGATTCCATAATTGATAGGCGATATGCTGTATCTAAATGTCCTTGGAAAGCCTTTGATTGTTGTCAACTCGATGAAGATCGCCGCCGACCTGTTGCACAAGCACGCCATCAAGTACAGCGAACGTCCCACGTTTCAGATGGCAGGAGAGCTGTACGTCTGTGCACCACTCTCTACATAGTTCTTACAGCTCAACGTCCTCAACTTTTGCAGGATGGGATGGTCAAAGTCGGTTGTTCTATCCCAATATGGGGACCGACTTAGGCGCTACCGAAAGTTACTCCAGTCCGTCCTGGGAGGGTCGGCTGCGCCTCGCTTCCGTTCGCTCCAAGAGCAAGAAGCTCGCCGGTTTGCTTCCAGGATGAGCCAAACCCCTGAAGACCTGGTTCAGCATATTCGACAGTGAGTAGCTTAGATGCATCCATAATATCAGTATCCGTAGCTCATTAATCATTGCTCTCTTTCCGCAGCAATGCGGCGGCAGTGATCATGAAAATAGGTTACGGTTATGAGGTTTCTTCAACTTCCGATCGCTACATCAGCATTGCAGAGCGCGCGCTCTCTTTGTTCGCGTCAGCGACAGTACCTGGGGCCCACCTAGTAGACCTGATACCATCTCGTAAGTTTTCAGGCGTGTGGTTTCCAAGTTGGACACAATGCTAACCTGCCAATTGTTAACAGTCAACCGCATTCCAGGGCTTAAGGCTCGTTTCAGCCGTACAGCTGAGGATGGACGTGCAGCCTTGATGGAAATGGTTGAACGTCCATTCAACGACGTCAAGGCCTCCATCCAGGACGGATCGAACGAGGAAGGTGGCCAAAAGTCGTTCGTCGCCACGAGTCTCCTTGCGAAAGCCGATGACGACGACCATATACAGGTGAGCAAGGCGGCTAGCGTTCTGCTTGTCATTTCCCCCCACCACGTCTCGAAGCGTAACTTTGACATGCTAACCCTGCTGTTTTAGTGGGCAGCGGCGTCCTTATACGCCGGAGGCGCGGATACTACTGTATCAGTGGTTGAGACGTTCTTCCTTGCAATGGCTCTCTACCCTGATGTCCAGAAGCACGCAAAGGAAGAGGTCGATCGTGTGTGTCTTTTAGACAGCAATGGTTGGTTCTCCCTCCAATTATTCGCGTAAACCCAAGCAACTGAACACCTCATTCCTAGGAAACCCGACTAGGCTTCCCTCTATCGACGACCGATCAGCCCTCCCTTATACTTGGGCCATTTATCAGGAGTGCCTTCGTTGGGGTGTCGTCACACCTTGCCAGTACCACGTTGCTCGTGAAGATGACATATATGCGCTTGAGGGCAGCGGCCATGCACGCGAAGTCCACATTCCGAAAGACACTCTGATTGTCGTCAACGCCTGGTAAGTCCTCCTATATATCCTTTCTTCGGATCCTAATAGAAACGATTTATTTCACTAGGTCAATACTACACAACCCCGACACATATCCGAAGCCGTTCCAGTTTGACCCGACTCGATACCTTCCCAATGACCACGCTCAACCACAGCCAGACCCACGTGAAGTTGCATTTGGTTGGGGGCGCAGGTATGTTATTTCACAAATTCAGCTTTCACTCACCTAGTTCGCTTACATTATGTACCATCTTCAGGCGCTGCCCTGGTATTGCTATCGCCGACGACTACGTGTTTATAACACTCTGCACCGCGCTTGCCACGCTCAACATTTCTGATCCACGAAGCAAGTCGGGAACCCCAATTTCTGTACCACGCCCGGAATGCGAATCAGATATGTGGAGGTACACAACTGGGAGTATCAGGTTGGTTGTTTATTTTGCTTACTGCCGCTTGTGCTGGATTGTTGATCTTGGTATTCTCGTATTTCAGTCACCCGGAGCCATTTGACGTGACGGTCGTACCTAGGGTAGAGATGCTCGATCTATTAAATAAGTCCTGCTAGGTGGGTGAGGGAACTACGAGATACAGTAAAATACATTTGGCATTGGAACTTTGAAGAAAGAAACGTGAGGTAAGGTTGTCCGATGAGGGAGATGAATCATAAGAACACGATTTTGTATCGCATCGGGGGACATGAGATTCGAGATAATTATAGGCAAGTTGAAGTGAGATGGAAGAATAGAAAAGATTCAAGGAGATAAGACGAGTTTATCGCAAAGGGAGTCTAGCCACGGTCGGGGTTGATGATTGATTTCAGCCATTGCGAGGGGAGCCTGACGAGTTGAAAATGGTACAAGTTAGCTCCCCCGAAAAGGTTGCCGTGAGCTATTGAGGAGCATATTTGCTGACCTAAATACTTTGCTTGGTAGGGTACACGAAGAACATGGGCAGATCAGGATCGACACGGGGTGGATACCGGGACACAAGGGAGTGGAAGGGAACGAGAAGGCTGACGAAGCAGCTAGGAGTGCGGGAGAGGGATACAGCAGCAGACTTAATGAACTGCCGGCCCACTTGCAAAAGCGGATTCCAGTCAACCCGAGAGCAGCAAAACGAGTCTTTAGGGATAGGGTGGTGGGGGGGGGTGGAAAGAAGAAGTGAGAGACTCACCGCGGAGGGATAGAATGGAAGCTCTAGACCCGGATTTCCCGTCGATGAAGTTCTTCAAGGCTGCCGCCGAACTCGCGCTGCCCCGACTACACTTTGCCACGCTAGTGCAACTGCGGCTAAGCGACTATCCGTTGGCCGACTACCTACCCCAATTCAAGAAACTCAACTCGCCGGACTGCGTGTACAGGCGGGTATTCACATGCTGATGAGCTGTGAGGCTTTCGTGGAGGAAAGGGCGGAGAGGGACTGGGCGCTGGGCGCGGCTCCAAGATCATACAAGACGCTGCTAACTCCGGGACCGGCAACTCGATACTTAATGGACCATCTGAAGGGGGTGGGGCTGCTTGGAGCGGCGGACAGGTAGAAATGGAGGTGTGTGTATATTTGGCGTAGGCCCCCCAGGTGGGCATTAGCAGGGTTTTAGCGGACGGAAGGGAGGAGAGTGCCGAGGGGAGGGGGCCGGAGGCTAAACTTTCATGTAGCATCCTGAACGCGCGCGAGATAATTGTCTTACATAGCTCGCGGGTTGCATAGACAATATAATTAGAGTACAAAAAAAGGTTCCCGCAAGCCATAGAACAAGGATATTTCGACGTTGATAGAAAATGAAGACAACATATGCCGAGTCGAGCCGGAAGCGTGAGTGTTTGGGTCTATGCGCCGGCGCGCTGGATGTTGCCTATTTGCACTTCTGGGGTCGACGTGGGAGGAGACACGTGCCTGTGCTCGCGCGTGTTGATCAAAGGGGTCGACTCGGGAGGGGGCGTGGGTGGCTGTGGTTGTGGTTGTTTCTCGTCGGCCGCGAGGGAGGAGGCAGGTGCGCCACGGCTCGGAGTTGTCGCGCGGGTGCTGTCTTCGCTGAGTTGGTCCACGTGCTCGTCGACACTCATGTCGTTCGTCTCGCCTTGCTGGGTGGACGTAGGAGGACTCGTAACGCGCTCGGTGGTAGGACTGTGGCTCGCGTTCCGCCCTTTGATATCGACTTTGGAAGTAAGCACTCCAGCGTCTGCGACCGCACGAGACACGCCTGATAGAGAAAGAGTGCATATATTAGCAACTGAAATCCCTACCGATAAGAGAGTAATTGAGATAAGACTCACTATTGTCGCTTGTAGTCAACGACTTGAACACCTCAGTAAACTGGGCGTTGATCGCCAACGCCGTCGGAACAGACCCTTGCGCAGCACTCGACGCCATCGGGGACAACGACGTCCGACTCATACCAGTCGTATGGTGATTGGAGGTCGGGGAGGTAGGGGGAGCCGAGCTCGAGGGAGACTGGTACCAAAGCGATCTGTTTTCTCCGAGAATGAGTGAACCAGAGGCATGTGCTCCCGCAGCCGCAACTCGTTGCTGTCGCTCCCTAGCACGACTGGCCCTTTGTGTGAGCTGCGCGCGATTCAGCTGTTGAGGGATATGAGCCGCGCCAAGCCCGACGCCGTATCCTGGATTATGCTGGCTCGCGGTTGCTGCGAAGTCAGTGGTGCCGTTGGCTGATGGTGGGGGAGGTGCGACGGTGAAGACAGCTTCTCCAGTAGAGCTCGCGCCCTCTTGGGAGTTAGGGGAGGGGGTCCATTCTTCGGTGTTTTGGGCCTTGGATGCGCGCTCTACGCGTTCGCGAGCGCGACGGGCACGCTGGGCGAGTTGGCCGCGTGTGAGCGTCGGAGGCTGCTGAGGGAACTGTCCCAGGGTCGCAATATGAGTCGATCCTGGAGGAACCTGCTGAGCGGGGCTAGACTGGATAGGGGGATACTGGGGAGACGAATAGATTAAAGTCGATGGCGAACTGGCTGGACCACCAAGACTAGACGTAGATGTGTTGGGGCTAGTGCCTAGGCGATTGGCACGCTCACGCTCGCGGCGAGCACGTTGTGCCAATGACGCACGGCTCGGAGTTGTAACTGGCGCCAGAACAGCGATAGGTGGGATCAAGTGGGACGCAGTATGTGGGGAGACAGCAGGTGTGGTGGGAGCCGATGTAGATCCTAGCGCAGGGGGCACTGAAGGCCCGACCGATTGAGGAGGCAGGTCTGTCTCGAGGTCATCATCTCCATCATCGTCTCCGTCTTCATCTGCACTTTGCATCGTCACGTCTCCCTGGGAAGCTGTCTGGGCCGGCAGAGTTGAAGGCGGGGCAGTCGACGAAGCTGGTTGAGCTAGAGCGACTGATGAGGGCTGGCTGGCATGCGATATGGTATTGTAGGCAGAAAGGCCTGGGTGGGGGGCTGAGCTCGGCCTTCGCCGCGTGGGCTCAGGCTTTGATGCCAATTCGATCCCTTTTTGGTTATCAATGTGCTTTGGCGTAGCAAGCTCCCCTTCGGCTTGAAGTTCGTAGCGCGGCCACCCATCATATTGTTTGATCTTCTCCTTAAGACACAGCGATCAATAGGTAACATAGATCATCGGACAAGCTACACACCAACTAAAGATAATGGGAGATTAGTATTTGATTGCTACAATATCTAGGAATGCTGCGGCCTACCTGATTCAACATGTCTCGTGCAGATGGGCGTTGATTCGGGACAGGCAGCCAGCATTGGTCAACCAAATCCCATATTGCACCTACCTCAGATTGAGACCCCGTTTGCCCTGAATCTGGGCGATGGCCGGGAAGCTCTCCTTCAATAATCACCCGAGTGACTTTGCTGTCGTGTTTATATGACGAGTATGGTAGTTCCCTTGTAATCACCTGTAACGTCTATTTCATCAATCGATCGTGGGACGTTCTCGAAAATAAATTACCTCAAATAAAGTACACCCCATAGCCCAGATGTCAGATGGAACGGTGGGTTCAGGGCATTCACAGTCATGCTCAAATTGTTCGGGGCTGGTCCAGCGCACAAGACCGATATGGGAGATAGTAGGGACGAGATCGGGAAACTTCGTCGTTGAGGCTGCAAGACCAAACTCCCCAAGTTTTGGGACACCGTTCCCATCAACATATATTTTCCCCTGAAAATCTCTAAGCTTGACGCAAACTAATTAGGCAAAATACTGACTGCATTCAAGTTTCCGTGTACGATTGTCGGTGTGAGCTGGTGAAGGTAGTCCAACCCGAGTAAAATGTTTTTTGTCTGTATTTAGAGTTATTTTAGAAATGTGGGTTGCCTGATACCCGACTTACTATAAAACACGCAGTGGGTCCAGGAATCCCACCTTGTACATACTACGGGGTTATGCCACAGCCATGGTGTCATTGGCCGTGATTTGAAAAAAAATCATATGTGGATGCCTACTGTGCGAAGATCACCTGCTTGGAGGTATTCGGAGAGAAATACTAAATCATTACTTGGATCGACGGTCGTCTGAATTATGTTCGCATGTCGGAACGTAGCCCATGTTCTGATATTATGGGAAAATTCCTGTTGTTTTATGTTGTGTCATAAATCGAGGGCACACGATACAACAAAAAACATTTTACCTTATAAAATATATCCCATTCCTTTCTGTCCTAAAAATTACACCCGAAGCGATGGAAGCGACATACGATTACCACCAGGGTATGTTCAGCTCTTACCTCGTCTGTTCCTTGAAAGTCGGCTCGTGCCACCCTCATTACTTTCCTAATTTGCTGGTGCAGATAGCACCAAGCAGCATAACGTTAGTCGGTCAACATCCTCGATCCATGCAGCATACCTGCTTAGGATTAGCGCTCGTTCCAGGACCTGGCCCAGCAGTCCTAGGCGTAGATGCTCGCTAGTCAGATTGGCTAAAGCGAAAAGAAATCGAGAGCCTACAGCCAGACATCCGCCGCTGCTCCCTCCGCCAGGAAACGATCACCGTCCCCAGTGGGCACTTGCAAGTTCGTGCGATACTGCGACCTATTTCATATTTGACACGTATATGGTTAAGAAATTAGACAAAGAGGAAGCGGCTCACATCATCTCGACGATAATGGAAGCAACTACGAAGCTCCAGTTTTGATGCTCGTCGAATTCGCTCAAATCCGCACAGACCACCTCACCTACCCGCGGAATTGAGCTCCTAAGCGGCGCCACGTGTGATTTTGACCGTAAATGCACAATTTCTCGTCAACTTGAGCAAGTTTGAGAAAGCTGAAACCGAAGAACCGTTCGTATTCGCCTCAAACGCCCATATATTGGCATATATTGTCATGGGACAAGTTACACTCCGAAACTACAAAGTGGGGGGTCGCAGACCGACGCGCCAACAGGCACAGACCACGATGTTGGGCGTAATGCTCATACTCATCGCCGCCTGCGCCCTACTGCGCCTCGCAAACCCGCAAATACCACGTTCTCGGTCTGCATCCAGGCGCGTATCACCGGATCCACGGGGGTCCTCTTTGTAGCGCGATCAATGCGGGAACTAGACATGATCACCGGGCTTCGTGGTCATTGCCATTATACTAACATATGCTTATATATTATTATTGGACGCCTTCCCGTAACTGGACGCCTTCCCGTAACGGTTTAGCCACGCGTTTAGAGAAAAATAGCTAGCTAGATGCTCGGATGTAAAGTAAATACCGTGGAATGAATCGGACACCGGTCCCGGAAGCAAAATCCAAATGATTGAGGCCTCGCTAGAACGCAGATAGAGCCCGAGTTTAGAGGGGGGGTATACCCCCCTCTCTAGATGTTTAGAGTGGATTTAAGCAAGTGCGCACGCATCTAAATCACAGCAAAAGTGGATATATAAGATAAATGTACATATATGTATGGAATTCACGTGAATGGGCACATGCGAGCGCCGGAACAGTTACCAAATAGGGGTGTCGGGAGGACAAACAAAAGGCGCCATTCCCGCCAGACTCTCTCGCGCTCCCTCAATATCACAACGGCACACTCCCTTCTCATAAGGGGGAGTGACTCGTAATACCATCTCTACTTTCCACGTACTTATAACCCAGTGTGGTCTAAGTAGTACCAAAACAGGTAGAATTACATGGTCATTGTGATTTGTCATGTGATTGGGGGGCCCCGCAATGCTGGTGTCCGTGAACTCTTTTAGATTCTAGAGTTTATGGGTTTAGATGCAGTTCGCTATATACATGTGTTACGGGAAGCCCCATCTAGCAAAGTTGTGTGTCTAAAATCGGTCCGCCTCCGCCCGATTCCGACGGACTGGTTTAGACACGAAATCTTGCCCGCTAAAAGTTACGGGAAGGCGTCCACTGTTTAGCCACGCGTTTAGAGAAAAATAGCTAGCTAGATGCTCGGATGTAAAATAAATACCGTGGAATGAATCGGACACTGCTCTCGGAAGCGAAATCTAAATGACCGAGACCTCGCTAGAATGCAGATAGAGCCCAAGTTTAGAGGGGGGGTATACCCCCCTCTCTAGATGTTTAGAGTAGATTTAAGCAAGTGCGCACGCATCTAAATCACGGCAAAAGTGGATAGATAAGGTAAATGTACATATATGTATGGAATCTACATGAACGGGCACACGTGAGCGCCGGAACGGTTACCAAATAGGGGTGTCGGGAGGCCAAACAAAAGGCGCCCTATTCCCGCCGGACTCTCTCACGCCCCCTCGACATCACAACGACACACTCACTTCTCGTAAGGGGGGTGGCTCGTAATATCGTCTCTACTTTACACGTACTTACAACCCAAGATGGTCTAAGTAGTACCAAAACAGGTAGCATTACATGGCCATTGTGATTTGTCATGTAATTGGGGGCCCGCAATGCTAGTGTACGTGATCTCTTTTAGATTCTGGAATTTATCCATTTAGATTCCGTGTGCCAAATACATGCGTGACGGGAAGCCTCATCTAGCAAAGTTGCGTGTCTAAAATCGGACCGTCTCCGCCCGATTCCGATGGACCGGTTTAGACACGAAGTCTTGCCCGTTAAAAGTTACGGGAAGGTGTCCAGTACCTCCCAGTGCTAAAAGGGTGTCTCAGTTAGCCAACCCCGAAAGTAGCTTAAGATAGATATCTCATAAGTATTTATTATAGAAATCCACCTACTCTGTATACTTGTTATGTTATTTCAGGTGGTGAATATTTCTTTCCGGGTTTGCCGCAGGAACAGGACGATTCGTTGACGCATAGGT
Organism: Ceratobasidium sp. C01; assembly: GCA_025200755.1. Classification (NCBI taxonomy): domain Eukaryota; kingdom Fungi; phylum Basidiomycota; class Agaricomycetes; order Cantharellales; family Ceratobasidiaceae; genus Ceratobasidium; species Ceratobasidium sp. C01. Next base: position 3,760 of record JANWGL010004733.1, on the reverse strand, counting down.
GCCCGGCTTGAGCGGCCGAAAAGCGAATGAAAGCCGTTGAACGTACCACAAAGCTAACAACCATCCCCGACAGTTCCCCACACTCGTTCATCAGGGCGCAACGGTGAAGGTAGTTATATTGTTACAACATCATCGTAAAGGTAATGACCCCGGAGCCCACCAATCAGTAAATACATACATTGCGAAGCAATTGCGGGATGCACGACCGTCGTTTCTGGACAAAGATCGGAGTGTAATTTGTCCGAGGATAGTGATATGTCAACTGATGTCAATATGTGTGTTTGAAGTGAATACGATCAGTTCTTCGGCTTCAGCTTTCTCAAACTTGCTCTTGTTGACGAGAAATTGTGCATTTACAGCCAGAATCGCGCTTAGCGCCGTCTAAAAGCTTGATTCCGCGGGTGGGTGGCCAACAACTATATGGCACTTTGCCTCGTGGCCTCGACGACAACACTTCGCTAATTCCACTTTTCGATTCAGTGATGTGCAACCACTCCTCCTTCTTTGAACAACGCAAACAATTCACGGTTGAAGATCTGCAAGACTTTTCCACCGCTCAATCTCCTATCATTTTCCTGGGGAAGTCGCAAATTGCTCGGTATGCGCTTTTTGACAACGGTGATTTACTCTAAAACCATATAAAAAAACACCTACTACTATAGCGGGGTATTGTCTCCACAGATGCGAGTGAGCATTCCAGAAAGACCAAGCTCGAATCAAGGTACCCCGGTCGTAAAGGTTGTTATCAAAGGTGTACAACGCTGTGCCACTGAGTCCCAGGTGAGGGTTGAGACAAATTTCGAGAGCAAATTATTGACTTGTTATACTAGAACCAAATACTATTAGATATTCGCCGCGAGGTGACGATATGCTGTATGCTGTTAGGGCGGTCACGGAATGTCCACCCCATCCTGGGTACGATTGAGCTTGAACAATATCTACCTCCGTCACCTATATTTGAGTATTGTAACAACGGAACCATCATCGAGGTTAGAGCATGGACCAAACTTGTGGCTTTGGATGCCCTCACAAATTTGACAGTTTATCAAGAAGTCCCAGGCTAGTCATCCAGGTAGACTTCACCTAGTACGTCGAGCCATCAATCCCACTTCCTCGAGGTCATCATCTTAGAATTTATACAATAGCTGAAAGAAATCGTGGAGGGTGTTAACCATATCCACGCCCTCGGTATTATCCATGGAGATTTGAAAGTGGTACGTGATGGTAGAAATCGTCGCAGCAACACCTAAAATATGGCGCAGGAAAATATTCTGATCGACGATGATCAACATGCGAGGATATGCGATTTCGGCTCTGCTTTTGTTGATGAGTGTCAATGTGAAGCAGGACGCCCGGAAGACTATCAGGCTCACCTCACCGAACAATATAAGAGTCCTGAGCTTTGCATGGAGGAATCCTCGGCACCTACTATTCAATCGGATATTTGGGCATTTGGTTGCCTGGCGCTGCTGGTACTTGAATCAAAGTTACAGTATTTTAAACAATCGGACTTATTGGGCGTATGTAGGTTCAGCTGGGAATCTACCCTTACGCAAGACAATATTTCCGGGCCATGAAGCTTATGGCCACTGGCCACCCCCCTGCTACGTCAAAACAACTTGAGGAGGATCAGAACCCGATCGCCATTGGCGTCGCCAATATTATCCGAGAGTGTTGGGCACGGGATCCCACGGAGAGGCCTGGAGGGAAGGAAATCCTTCAACAGTTGAGCAAGGTGCAAGTTTAAGCATAAAACCGAGCCAATACGTGCATCCGACATATTCTAGTAGCGCCGTTTGTTCAGCATCCAAAAGATGCAAAACCTTAGCACTGACGTATTTAATTTTCTACGATGCTACTTGTTCGAGCATCAGCAAGAAGGCCGAGTGCTTCAATATCTCGACCCAGATGCTTGGCGGGGCGTGGGGGCACGCGGGTTCTAGTGAGCCTCGCCAAGCTGGTCTAGGTAAACGTCCTCGGTGAACCATCGGGAGATTGGACTAGCCTTTAGGGGTTGATAGAGCTCGAGAGGCTTATGTATTTGAAGTGTGCCCGGGGTTATGACCAAACATGACCCTTGGCTCAGTCCATTGATCCGATCAATGGGTCTTTAAGAATACACTCATGGCTAGAAGCCCATTCTTCGTCCCGAAAAGGACGGAAGATTTGAGGGTGCTAGACACTTTGTGCAGGGCTGTCCGGGCTTTGTCATGGCGCTCATGGTCCCAAAGGACTGATTTTTTTCTTTGATACATTTATAAGGCGCTACATTGACTGAACTGAGACTTTCATCGACGATTGCCCATCCCCAGCTAACTTACAGGAACGTTCTTATAATTGGCCTCGCGATAGTTCAGTAATATCTGCAAATCGATCACCGCTCGTATACGACAGCGCTAAACATATTTTGATAAAACGAGTATAGTACTTTGTATGGGTGATCAAGAGGGGGCAGTGAACAGCGGCGAGAACATGCGCAATAGTAGTGTCGGAGATGAACAAGTCCAGATGCGATAAAAAAAGAGTACAGAGTATTGACAAAATATTACAGGTGGTGGTTGGACCGACAGAACCAAAACAGATGATTGACACACCTACGGCCGTCTCACTACAGCTACGACAAAGTCCCAGCCCCACCACGCGTACTTGAACTCTACTAACCGCTTGACTTGTCTCCACTCGTCCGCGGCTATGTGTTCATTAGGAGAGGTAGAGCCCATGAATATAAAGTCGGCAGGGGAAATCAGGGAACGCAGCAAAGACCCAATTAAGAAAGCGATGAGCGCGACGATGAGTAGGGTCACGCTAGAGTGTCGGGGGTCGAACATAGGATGCTGAATAGGCGCGACTACCTCCGGCTCAACAATGGCTGGCTCAGGGATGCTGGGCAAGGTCGGAGGCGCAGGTGTCGGTGCGGCTGGAGGTTTGACATCTGTCGGCGAATCAGTGGCAGTGGGCGCCCGACCCATAGGGTTCGTATATGCTGATAAAAACCCGAAAATCGCAGACGCAGACGGGCGACGGCTCGGAGTAGGTCGCGACGGGGGCTTGGGCGTCTGGATAATAGTCAGTCATTGTTGCTCGTGTATCATGTGTTACTTACCGCTAGAATCAATCCATCTTCAACAGCAGGAACCTCAGCTGATACAGGCTCTTCCACTACTCGTTCGGCCGCGATAACAGGTGCGGGTCTAACCATAGGCTCATCCGAATATAAATGCGCGGCAGCGGCCACCGGCGACGACAGCGAACTCGGGACCTTTTGTGAGGGATCCCCGTTTTTGATTCTACGTGCGGAATCAATAATTCGCCCAAACTAAGTTCAATACACTCACCTCCTCAGTAAAGAGGACCCAGCAACATGCTCCTCCTCCAATGCCGCCCGCCCAAGCGCAACAACCGACTTTTTCTCACTCAAGACGTCAACAATGTTTCCATCTACGCGCATCTTATCCTTGATTGCACCGGGTCCAATGCTCACGCGCACCACGGCTTGCTCTACAGCCAGTCGTTTCAGCCATTCCGGCTGTTCGGGGCCGCGGCGGGTTTCCCCTGTGAGCGGATCGAGAACCTCAGGAGTATTATATGGTGCCATTGGGAGTGTGATACGGATGAGCTGGCGCGTAGGTGGCGTGGGTGTCGTTGCAGATGCGCGGAGCGGCGAAAGGGGGACGGTGTAAATCGATACCTGCAAGGGAAGCGTACGCGTGGTCGACGGCGAATCGGGTATGAGGAGTGGGACGGGTTGCGCTGACCCTTC
>JANWGL010004714.1:0-17319 GCA_025200755.1 Ceratobasidium sp. C01 | reverse complement strand
GCATAAGCGTGAAAAGATGCCAGCTTGGCGACGTGTGACGTCTTTCAGGTGCCACCTGAAATGGTTTGAGCATCGTAATGCGAGGCCAGGACTTGCGTTACGCTATTCGACAAGGTGTAAAGGCACAAATACATAAGAATAAATATAACTCGCTATAAAGCGAGCGCTGATATTCTAGTTTATTTCAGGGATGCTATTCCCATCGTAGCCACTGTAAAGTACATACGAGGTTGGCACTTGAGCCGCCTTGGCCACGTGACCGTCCCGCAAACCGCCAAGTTTCAAGACGAGGCGACTGAGGGGGAAGGTATCTTACCCTAAATACTCCATTTTATTATTATGTAGTGTGCGCCAGTATTTTGATAAAATATTTGGCCAATCATTTGCCGTTCTCTGCAGAGTATACCTAGGTTGATATCCGACAAAATCTGGCCAATTTGTATTCAGAAAGTACAAACGCATATATGTCCTTATCTGCGTCTATTCTTGCGGTCGAATCACAAGCTTGATGCCGCTAACACCCTTCGCGATAATATCTAGCGCCTGTGGTACGCTTACCAGTCCTCCTACAATCTGGACTTTCGCCGGCACCAACTTCCCCTCCTCCAGCCACCTCCCAGCAGCAGCATAGAACGGCGCATTAAGCTCTGGAAGCTCATGCCCAAGTCCATTCGCCACATTCACAAGAACAGAGCTCCAGGTCTGCACTTTGTTAAGTCTCTCCAGCTCCTCGCTAATCGGAAGGACGAGTTGTAGACAAAGCCCGCCAGAAGGAGCCTCGGGCTGGGCGGTCAATAGTTTAAAAGCGAAAAGTTGCGTCTCGGTAGTCGATACTGCGTCAACGACCAGCCCGAGGGGGTAGCCGCTAGCCTTGATCACTTCATGAATAGTCTCCGCGGATACCGTGCGCTCGAATACATGGGTTGCGCCAAGTGCCTTGAGCGACTCGGCATGAGCTTTGGAGGAGGTTGTAATGATGGGGGAGAATCCTGCAATGCGAGCTAGCTGAAGGCCTAGGCAATGAAATCAATGAGAATTTGAGTACTCGCAACTCAAGTTGCAATTTTACGTACTAGATCGCCCTACAGACCCACTGCCTCCCAGGATGACAATGGGAGTATTTGACACAGTCGACCCGTCAACAGGAGGTGTGACGTTGGTGTCAACGAACAGACAAGCAACAGCTGTAGATATTGAGGAAGGCAAAGTGCTGGCTTCCTCGTCAGTGATATTCGGAGGGGTTCGGCCTAGTAGCTTGGGGTTGGCTAAAACATATTGCTGGAAAGTTGAATCATCGGGTCCAAAATTGCCTTGGAAAAACCTTTGGATAATAATAAAAATCTGAATATCCCCGAAATACAGATGATCGGTACTCACACACGATCATCCTTCTTGAAATCCTTGACGTCGTTCCCCACAGCCTCTATAACTCCAGCCCCGTCACATCCCAATATCCCTGGATACTCTCTGAGCCTGATCGAGATATATCGATGCTAGAAAGGGTCAATAATTCCCTCTGGATTACGATACGCGTGTAATACATACATGGCTGTCTATAGGGTTTACTGGAAAATTTTGTAGCTGTTAGGTTTGTGATATACCAGCAGGGGGAAACGACGTACCAGCAGCGGCTGTGACTTTGAGTAGGAATCTGTTTCTCTTGAACGACAAGACTAACCCCAAGAGCGGGCAGGACTGAAGCCTTCTGTGTAACCGCCATAGGTTTTTAAAGAGGAGAGAGACTTAAAGTTGAAATGTCTGTTCGTCAAGTCGCTCGTGGGTTCTTATAGACGATGGCTACCGATTTATCTACTGATCTTGCAGCACTCGGTGGCACCTCTATCGGCCGAGCTTGCGTGTGCGGAACTGCCGGCAATACTTCCATCTACGAATAACAACGCTGCTACCTATGCTCGAGAGCCTCTCAGCGGGGCCTGTCCTTACTAATCGGCGAGTGGAGGTGAGCAATTCTTATAAATCCATCGAAACGGGAACTGAGCGCCGCGTGGTAATCTTATTGCGGCCTTGGCGTATAGGTCCGAGTGAAGGTTCGCCTCATTAGGAAATGCGTCGATTTGCCCCATGAAACATGGCGTCGATACATCTACCCTTTTTCTAGACATTGATTCTGCACAACTGGGTTTCCCGAACGGCCAGAGTCGACACTGTATGGCAAGAACGCGCAAGGGAACCTTCATACACTCTGAGCACCCGAGTGCTTTTAGGTAGAGAGCTCCTCCCAGGACGTACTCGCCCCCGCAAAATCCCGAGAGTTCAACCATAATCCCCGGGAAACTCGAGGGGGGGGGTCCTTGGAGCCCACCGTAATTGAGTTCGGTTATCAAAATAAGCTATAAAAGAATATTGCAGCGCATACATTCAACCCTCTATTCAGATTTAATGGAGGAAGGTTCGCAGCACACACAAATAAGGCTAACTCCTCAGTTATTTCCAAAGTGGACATTTGAGCTGAATAATGATGCCCGTTATCAAAGTACAAACCAGTAATTTGTATTACTACAAAAGCAAAGACCCTATACAAACTAGAAAAGAATCTCTGCCAGTTACTAATCGTTCACTTTGGCATCACCTGCTCGAACCCATTCCGAATACATAGGTCCTTCAACTCATCGAGACAACATCTTGTTGTCTCCCTACTTCGCTAAGGGGCGGGTATCGATGGCACGCGGGTATCCGGATGTGTCAATATATAAATATTATATGGCTTGTCCCGAGACTTGAAATTTCGCCTAAAATGAGCTCCCCTCTAGCTAGTCCCGTGACTGTATGCGCTGATCGAAGGAGTCCAATCGGAGCCCGGGCCGATATCCGAAGGCGCTTTGTGCCGTTCGCTGAAATGAAGCCAACGTCGACCGACGTATTTAAGACATCCGACGCAACGTAGTAGGCTCACCAGTTCTTTACCCAACCACCCTCACTCCCACCTTTCCTACTATCACGATGCCTGCTGCTAAAGCTTTGATCTGTGGTACGTTCGTTGGGCGATATGTCTGTTGCGTCATACTGATAGTTTGTTGGCAGGCGACCTTGTATGGGCCGACGAGGATGCCAAAAAAATGATTGGCCCTCTGGCAGAAATTATTGTAAGTTCATGCTAATCTATGTTTCGGAATGTACACTTAAACATACTACTTTTGCCTAATTTGCCGGCGCGCAGCCCATGAAATCGACGTCCCGCTCTCAATTCCTCTCTGAGCTCTCTACAACCTACGCCGGGATCACAGGCATTTACCGACACAATTCCTCTGCGGACCGCATTGGAATCTTCGATCGCGAACTCATCGACGCCCTCCCCTCTTCCGTCAAATGGATCGCGCACAACGGGGCAGGATACGATCAAATCGATGTCGCAGCGTGCAAAGCGCGCGGAATCGGCGTGAGCAACACCCCCGGCGCAGTCGACGACGGGACAGCCACAACGGCGTTATACCTCCTCGTTTCTGCTTGCCGGCAATTTTCGATTGCGGAGCGGAACGTGAGGGAGGGCAAGTGGAAGAGCGGATTGAAGCCTGCGCATGATCCGAGCGCGTTGACGTTGGGTGTGCTTGGGATGGGTGGGATTGGCGGACATTTCGCGAAGCTGGCGAGGGCGTTTCCTATGAAGCGGATCTTGTACCATTCGAGAAATCCGGTGAAGGATGCGCCTGAGTGGGCGGAGTACTATTCGGATATGGGGAAGATGCTTGCTGAGACTGATGTGCTCAGGTAAGTAGTGCCCATCGTGGTTATTGGACGCTACGGGTATACTAATATTTCGTCGGTATTGTAGTGTCCATGTACCTCTGAACGAGAACACGGTGAATTTGGTCGACGAAAAAGCCATTCGAACGCTCAAGAAGGGCTCGATCATTATTAACACCGCTCGAGGGAAAGTGATTGACGAGGAAGCTCTGATCCGAGCACTCGAGGATGGGCATGTAAGTCGCGCATATTTTACCCATTCCAGGCCCGGCTCTTTTCTAAATACGTTTACCCGTCCAATCGTATTAGCTCTACGCAGCCGGCCTCGACGTTTACCCCAACGAGCCAGAGGTAAACCCCAAACTATTCACGTTCCGAAATGTTACGCTTCTTCCGCATATGGGCACCGAAACACAAGAGTCGCAGCATAGCATGGAGGTGCGGGCGCTTGGAAACCTGCAGGCGTTCTTGGAAGGCAAGGAGGTTAGGGATACGGTGTGGGAGTTGAAGACATCTAAGCTCTAGGAAGGCCTATTGCCTGTGTTGTCTTGTCCCATTTGTTCTCTGTAACTATCGTAGTCACCACATCATTTAGAATGAAATATGAATCCCCAAATTTCGAGGCCTCGACCTCGACCTGAACCTGAACACGCATCGCTTATCACCTCGCGATGCATTCCGCACATCGCTACCAGAAGAGCGGAACGAGGCAACGGCAACACAGGAGTGGTGTGCAGTACCGCATCGAGTGGCAACGCCGCAGCCGTGACAATGGGGTTGGATCCGGCGCTTAGCCCAAACCGTGGCTGACGCTATGTGACGCAAGCGCCGGGGCACCTGATAAAGCACGCCGGGACGCCCCACTGGTCTTTTCCCATCCACGACCTCGTCGTACCAAGTCTCCTTTACACTTCAACGTTTAGCAACTCTTTTATTGTGAGTGGAATGCGCGTTATACTTGCCTACGAGGAGGTGTGTGCTGATGCGGTGACTGTTGTGGCTAGCCACCACGATGCAAATCTTCGTGAAGACACTCACTGGAAAGACTATCACCCTCGAGGTGGAGTCCTCTGATACCATCGACAACGTCAAAGCCAAGATTCAAGACAAGGAGGGCATTCCTCCCGACCAGCAACGTCTCATTTTCGCGGGCAAGCAGCTCGAGGACGGGCGCACGCTCTCGGATTACAATATCCAGAAAGAGTCCACCCTTCATCTCGGTACGACTTATTCGCCCCGCTGCGCACGTTTTTGTAGCTAACCTTCCGTTCAGTCCTCCGTCTCCGTGGAGGTATGCAGATCTTCGTCAAGACCTTGACCGGGAAGACTATCACCCTTGAGGTGGAGTCGTCGGACACCATCGACAACGTTAAGGCCAAGATTCAAGACAAGGAGGGCATCCCGCCCGACCAGCAGCGTCTCATTTTCGCCGGCAAGCAACTCGAGGACGGTCGTACCCTCTCGGACTACAATATCCAAAAGGAGTCTACGTTGCATTTGGGTAAGTGCTTATTGCCTAATATAGTTAGCCTTTTCGTCCTCATGTTTTCGATTTAGTCTTGCGTCTCCGCGGTGGTATGCAGATCTTTGTCAAGACGCTCACTGGCAAGACGATCACGCTCGAGGTTGAGTCGTCCGACACCATTGATAATGTGAAGGCGAAGATCCAGGACAAGGAGGGTATCCCCCCTGATCAACAACGTCTTATCTTTGCTGGGAAGCAACTTGAGGATGGCCGTACCTTGTCGGATTACAACATCCAAAAGGAGTCGACGCTTCATCTCGGTACGTGTTATCGCCGTCTTCTTTTCCCGCGTTTCACTCACACGTTGCTTTAGTGCTGCGTTTGCGTGGTGGTATGCAAATCTTCGTTAAGACCTTGACGGGGAAGACCATTACCCTTGAGGTCGAGTCGTCCGATACCATCGACAATGTAAAGGCGAAGATTCAAGACAAGGAGGGTATCCCCCCTGATCAACAGCGTCTTATCTTTGCCGGCAAGCAGCTCGAGGATGGCCGCACGTTGTCTGACTACAACATCCAGAAGGAGTCGACCCTCCACTTGGTCCTCCGTCTGCGTGGTGGTATGCAGATCTTCGTTAAGACGTTGACGGGCAAGACCATCACGCTGGAGGTGGAGTCTTCGGACACCATCGACAACGTGAAGGCGAAGATTCAGGACAAGGAGGGCATTCCCCCCGATCAGCAACGTCTTATCTTCGCCGGCAAGCAGCTTGAGGACGGTCGTACCCTTTCGGACTACAACATCCAGAAGGAATCGACTCTCCACCTTGTCCTGCGTCTCCGTGGTGGATGCTAGATTCGCTGTGTTGTCTTCGTCCTGTCGCTTATCCTTTGATGTTTTGATGATGTTCTATTACGCTCGCTACGCGCTTCGATGACAATTATAAAATTTATCCTGTATCATTCTGTGTGCGACAGCAAAACCTCGCAAGTCACTGAGAACGTTGCCAATATTATTCGCCGTAGCCCCGCAGGGATGTGGGACTAGCATTAGTGTGAAGCGTGGTGACGTCAGGTGACTAATCTTGGCGTCTAGGCACACGCCGGCGGCATTCGATGCCGATGTATGGAGACTAGTGCTGGTGGCGATTCGGTGGCTCGATTGCGTCTATTCATTAAAGTTAGACGTCAGGGCGATGTCATAGTATTGCCTTCAGTGCCTAAGCTGTGAGTATCCTATTCATAGCTTTATATCATTGGAGTTGTTTATTACAGTGTGCATCCATAACAAGCAGCCGTTGTACGTTAAGCCAAACGCTGAGTGTCTTGGCCGGTTTCCCATAGAACATTCTGTAACTCGGTAAACTGACTAGGAAATGCCGAGACCTCTCACCACGGTATGCCGCATGGATAGTTTTGCCGCTTGCGCAATCCCGACGACCGCTATCAGAGTCCAAGCCCCAGCGCCAAGGCCGATAATTTCAGCGATCGGTGGAGCGGCAACGTAACACACTCATCGACATAGCGGCAAACTCAGCGCGCTGGACCTTGGGCCTAGACGCCGCCAAGTTATGTACGGCAGCAAAAGGGCCACTTGCCGAGTGCGGTTGGAGTCAAGATGGCCAAGGGCAGTGGCCAAGGTCAATTGTGTGCGCCGAGCCTGGATGCCGTACCTGTGGGAGAGGGCGTCATTGACCGATTGAGGGGGCAGGGGGAGGCTATAAAAGGAGAGGCCACTGGCGTAAACCGCTCATTATCCCTGGCGCGCATTGTTTACGCCTCCCCCTTTCCTAACTCTCTAATTAACGACATACGAGTATTACGACACTTACTTATTAAGACTTGACCCACTATGGGCCTCTTTACTCGCAAACGATTCGGAAAATCGTACACTATCGATGAGCGCGCTGCGAATGCCAAAGGCAAGCAGCAGCAACCTCAGTCGAACCAGGTCCCGCTGTCTGAGCGGGCGCATCTACTCGATTCGGCTGCGATTATTCGCAAGCTGCGGTCGAGCGAACACGATGGGTTGACCGACGAGGAAGCTGAACGCCGCCTTGAAGAGTAAGTGTGTAGTCGATAGCTGAAACTATTTTGCTCATCTGTCGTTCGCTTTTCAGATATGGCGAGAACGCTCTTGAAGATGAAGGAGGAGTTTCTGCTGTCAAGGTTCTCATTCGGCAAATGGGTAAGTACATCACCTTGTCTAGCTCCCGTCTCTGCTAATGAGTTCTTCGCTTCAGCTAACGCGCTAACATTGGTGCTCGTCGCCGCATGCGCCCTCTCCTGGGGCGTTCAAGACTGGATCGAAGGCGCTGTTATCACCGCTGTCATCCTTCTCAACGTTACCGTCGGCTTCATCCAAGAATACAAAGCTGAAAAGACCATGGATTCTCTTCGTTCCCTGTCCTCTCCCACTGCTCTTGTCGTGCGAGGTGGCGAAGCCCGCACCATTCCCTCTCGACACGTCGTACCCGGTGACATCGTTATGATCAAGCTCGGCGACGTCGTCCCTGCTGACATGCGTATAATTACGGCTGCGAATGTCGAGTGCGACGAGGCTCTCTTGACGGGCGAGGCGTTACCCGTTGCGAAAGTCGTGCACCGGCTGCGTCACGGAACTGGAGCGGACCGGAAGCCTCCTGCTGAAGGGACTGACGGACCCGACCCGGACCAAGTGGTCTCGGACGGGGATGTTGGCGTTGGCGATCGCATTAATATGTTATTCTCGAGTGCGAATGTCGTCAAGGGCCGCGCGACTGGTATTGTTGTTGCTACTGGGATGGGTACGCAAGTTGGCGCTATCGCGAGCGCTATGAAGAAGAAGAAGGGACCGGTGAAGACGGACGAGGATGGGCATAGGTTTGGGTTGGGGATGAGAATTTGGGAGAGGATTATGGTTTGGCTGTGAGTGAAGACTTGAGGTTTTGGTTCGAGTGCGCTGACTGGTGCGGATATAGTGGTTTGCGCTCTGGTACTCCGCTTCAGATCAAGCTTTCGAAGCTCGCATATATCCTGTTTATCGTAAGTCACCTGAGTGCATAACATACGATTAGGAGGATACTTACCGCGTTCATATAGTGTGCAATCATCCTGGCCCTCATCGTCTTCAGCGTCGCCAAATTCAACGTTACAAACGAAGTCGCCATTTACGCTATCGCGTAAGTTATTATTCCTCTCCCTCTCTCCCTCTCAAACCTAACCATTCTCTACTTCTAGTCTCGGCATCGCGGTCATCCCCGAATCGCTCATCGCCGTCCTCACGATCACTATGTCCGCCGGAACTTCACGCATGGCCAAGCAACACGTTATCGTCCGCAAACTCAACGCACTCGAGGCCCTAGGCGGTGTCACCGACGTCTGCTCCGACAAAACCGGCACCCTCACCCAAGGCAAAATGGTCGTACGCAAACTATGGATCGCGTCCGGTCAACTCGGCGCAGACGAGAAAGTTGCGGGCGGTCAAGATTTCGGAAGGGGCTCGAGGACGTTTAGCGTCGAAGCTGGCGCGGAGGCGTTGAAGCCTGAAGGGCGAATCTTTGAGCAGACGGGTGCGGCTGCTTTGGAGACGAATACGGGTGCGCCGACGACTGGGTCTGATGACGAACGAATTATCAAGCCTGGATCGATCGATGCTGGGTTGCGTGCAATCGTCGAGTGCGCGAGTCTTTGCAATGTGGCGACGATTGCGCAGAATAAGGAAGGTGTTTGGAAGTCTACGGGAGATCCGACGGAGGTTGCGCTTCAAGTTCTAGCGCATAAGATGCAGCTCGGTCGACCCAAGTTGGCGCGCGTGCAGAGCGAGGATGAAGGCGAAGACGGTACTATGGATCACGAGGACGAGAAGATCGATGTGAAGGATGGGAGGAGGTACAAGTTGTTGGTCGAATTTCCATTTGATTCGGAATTGAAGCGGATGAGTGTTATTTATGCGGATCGGGAGAGGCCTGAGGAGAATTTGGTCCTGCTCAAGGGTGCTGTGAGTACCATCTCTATTGCTTCGTGTATGCGCGGTTACTCACCGAGATGATTGTAGGTCGAGAACGTTTTGGCTGCGAGCACGACCTGTCTCTCAGCTCCTACATCCGCGATCGAAGACGCCGCCCCGCTCACCGACGCCATCCGCGCCGCGACCCTCGCACAAACTGAAACCCTCGCCGCGCAAGGTCTTCGCGTTCTCGCTCTCTCCGCCCGCCGTATCTCTACCACGTCCGCCGCTGCTTCATCTTCCAAGACTCCAAGCCGCGAAGACACCGAATGCGAGATGACCTTCCTCGGCCTTGCAGGGATCTACGACCCTCCTCGTCCCGAATCGCGCGAAGCCGTCCGAGCATGCCGAGCCGCTGGCATCACAGTCCACATGCTCACGGGAGACCACGCCGCTACAGCCGCCGCCATTGCGCGCGAGATTGAGATCGTCGGTCCCGATGCGGTTGTAGGTGGAAAAGGCGGCAAGGGGGAGATTATGACTGCTGCAGAGTTTGACAGGATGACCGATGCGGAGATCGATGCGCTGCCGGAGCTGCCGCTTGTTATTGCGAGGTGTGCGCCGCAGACGAAGGTGCGGATGATTGAGGCTGGGTCGAGGAGGAAGAAGTATATGGCTATGACTGGGGATGGTGTCAATGGTGAGTTTGCATCGACTCGAGACGAGATGTGCGACTAACGGGTTTGTAGATGCGCCTTCGTTGAAACTCGCTCCTGTTGGTATTGCGATGGGCATGGGCGGCTCGGATGTCGCGAAAGATGCGTCCGACCTCGTCCTCACCGACGACAACTTTGACTCCATCCGCTCCGCTATCTCCGAGGGTCGCCGTATCTTCGACAACATCCAGCGCTTCGTCTTGCACCTCCTCACCACCAACGTCGCCGAAGTCATTCTCCTCGTTATTGGGTTGTGCTTTATCGATGGCCAAGGCGCGAGTGTCTTCCCGCTTAGCCCATTGGCGATCTTGTGGATTAACATGGTTACCTCGAGTCCACCCGCGTTTGGATTGGGGCTGGAGAAGCCGGCCGTGAATATCATGAAGAGGCCGCCGCATAATATGCGAACCGGAGTGTTCACGCTGCAGGTTATTATTGACGTGATGTTCTGTGAGTGTTTCCTACAATATGCCAGATATGTGAGCATGTACTGACTCGGTGACGATCCTTCAGACGGACTCGTGATGGGTGGAACTTCTCTTCTTGCTGTGAGTTTCAGTGCAGCATTCTCTGACCGAGATAAAATACTCACCGGATCCTACGCTCTAGTTCGTGATTGTCATTTACGGCGCCAACGGCGGTAACCTCGGGCACGAGTGCAACCGTCAACACAACGAATCGTGCGAACCCGTCTTCCGTGCGCGCTCGACCGTCTTTGCTACGCTCATCTTCCAAATCCTGTTCTACGTAAGTCTCCCCTCCACTTTACATCCACATACCTCAACCAATGCTCTAACTCCACACAGGCCTGGGAACTCAAAGCCCTCGACCGTTCCATGTTCAACATCACCCCCGGCCAAGCATTCACCAAAGACCTCTGGGCCAACCCAATCCTCTTCTGGTCCGTCGTCATTGGCTGCGCCTCCGTCCCCCTCGCCATCTACGTCCCGGGACTCAACACTCGCGTCTTCTACCAGAGTGGAATCACCTGGGAGTGGGGCCTCATCTTTGGCATGACGATCGTGTTCTTGGTCGCGGCTGAGATGTGGAAGATTTTCGTGAGGGGTTCGGAGTGGTATGCTCGACTTGGAGAAAGTAGGGGATGGGGCGCGACTGCGGATGTTGTGCGTCCTGGTGTTGGAGGTGGGATGAAGGATATGAGCGCGAGTCCCGAGAGCCAGACTCTGGACCTCGGGGAGAAGGCGCGTGAAGAGAGGGAGACGAGGGAGTTTGAGAGGAAGCACGAAGGAGAGTACGGTGATCAGAGAGTTTGAGCGATCTGAGGGGTTTCTTATCGAATCTGAGGCGTTCGCGATTTCTTGCCGATGATGTTAAAATGTTTACGACTTCCCCCCCTTCCCCCCTCATCTCGCTTTGTATCAATAGTTTTGACTTGTGACTGGAACTACAGTTTGTAATTGGATTCATTACAATTCAGCTTATTGCGTCTAAGAAATATGCGGGATTGTGTGGGTTTACGCTACCGATGAAGGGGCATACGATGTTGTCTGATCATACGACGTTGTGGGCGCGTGCGATATCGTTGGGCTCGTAGGGTGGTACGCCGTGGGATGGAACGCTGTGGGATGAAGCAGTGTAGGGATATACTCTGAAAGAGTCTCGACAATAACTAGAAATAAGAAATTATGTTAGTACTTCCCCGTGAATAATAAATGAACGACTTGCTCATATGGTCCTCGCGCTGAGGGAGGCCGCTCACGACGATAACAGCGACGGGTGACGAGGGTGCGTTCTGGAGCCAAACAGGGAATGCGCCCCCGTGCGTCGCGTACTCCGGGAATGGTAAATTGGCTGTCTGCTGGGTCTACGCAATGTCTCAATTCGTGTATTCGAGAGTAATTATTTAAATATTACCCACCTTCCCAGCAGCGGCGAGCTTTCGGCCCATATAATACGAGCTATGATTGAACCGACGAACTACGTTCCTCTTTCCCTCGACCTAAAAAATCAGTTTTAGAATCCTTCTGTTGATCGCGCCGATGTTGTGGACTCACCCAAACCCAATTATCAGGGGTGACCTCAGACTCGAGACCGACGGTGCAAGCAAAGAGTGTATGGCCAGTGAACGTTGAAATCGAAATTACAATGCCGCGATTGGCCCATACTGGTTCAGGCTGGCCGCTCGAAGCAGCAGAAGCAGCAGATGAGACCGTCGATTCGTCGAAGTTGGTGTTAGGGAGATGTTTGCTGAGGAACTTTGCACGAATGGCGCTACCGATATTGAAGGCGTCGTTAGAGTTGAAAGAGGGGAATCTGAGGATTGATTCCTATTATCACCCGCTTGTTAGAGACTAGTTTTCAAAGTAATGGGCGGCACTCACTTGTTCAAACACTTCCGCGACGATCTCAGCGTCACTCATCTTATCCAAAGCAAGACCTGACATTTCGCTCTAAGGTATGTTGAATGTGGTTGGGAGGGTGAGAGCCGTTGGGGCGCTCCATTTATATATCAGTCAAACGAGCCTGTGATCGTGGTTGATTGCCCATCGAGGCCTCCACCTCGCTTGGCCGATGTGTCAGCAGAAGGCGGGTTTTATTTGCATACATGCACAGCCACTTTGATGCAGTGTCATGCGCTTGTGATCCGGTCCGTTAACACAACCGAATCCGACCACCACAGTATGGCTCTGGCTCATGGTATCAAGCGATTTGGCGTGTTGGGTAGGCCAGAAGAAAATCATTCGCCCGAGCATTTTGCTAATTAAATGTTCTAGGTGGGGGACAGATGGGCTTGGGCATGTATCAGCTTTCACCGCTCAACTCCAACCGAACTGACTTTTTTCTTGCTCAGGAATCGCGTATGTCGGGGCCGTACGCGCCAAACTTCCCGTTCACATATATGATCGCTCCTCTGAGCAAATCAAAAAGTCCCTCGCGCTTATGGATAAGCTCCTCGCAAAAGACGTCGCGAAAGGCAAGCTTGAAAGTTCCGCCGCAAAGGAAGCCAGGGATCGCGTCACTGTGGTGGGAGAAGAGGGAATTAAAGGGTTCAGGGACTTAGATTTAGTGGTTGAGGTGTGTACCTTTGCTTTGCCCGCTAGTTACTTCCGCGAATTAGGGTGTCTGTAGGCCGCGTCGGAGAACGTCGCTCTTAAGCTTTCGCTATTCAAGTCACTCGCAGCGGAGATGCGCCCTGACGCGATCCTTGCAAGCAACACGTCTTCGATTAGTATTACGAAAATCGCTGGTGCTGCTGTTCCTGAGGGCGTCAGCCCTGCTTCGGAGGAAGGCAAGAAGTCCGCTGGGCGAGTCGTTGGTATACCACCTTTCTTGTATTCCCGACAAAGACTTGAAGTCTCAAATCTTAGTTCCTTTTAGGCTTGCATTTCTTTAACCCCGTTCCTGTGATGGTACATCTTCACAGTTACGTATTAGTGAAGTTAATCCCTGACGATACGCTTATTACTTTTAGAAACTTGTCGAACTTATCTCCGGGCTTCAAACGACTCCCGAGACACTTGAAAGGGCGCGAGCGTTTGCTCAGGCCTGCGGGAAAGGCACGTTATTTCCGAACTAACTTATCCTTTTTCTTTTTATTGAAGCCCATTTCAGAGGTGACGGTGTCCAAGGACGTCCCAGGATTCGTGTCTAATGGTGTGTACATTCGTAGTCTTGCCTTATAATAGCAAGGAACGGACGCTAATAATTGCTCGCATATAGCGTTGCTTATGCCGTTTATCAACGAAGGTATGCCTGGTCTACTCGGCTAGTACCAGTATCACTTGATCTAATCTCGCCACAGCAATCATGTGTCTTGAAAAGGTTCGCTATTGTACCCCCGAGTTCGAGTGTATCTGAACTTGTCGCTTACAGGGAGTAGCCACCCAGGACGACATTGATACCACACTTAAGCTGGGAATGAATCACCCAATGGGCCCCTTGACTCTTGGTACGTGTCGTTTAACTTCATCATAATCAACTTGACCTCTAACCTGCTGCCGTATGATATAGCCGACTTGTAAGTACCATCATGATCTCGTAGCAAGGGCAGAGCTCAATAACAATTCTAGTATTGGCCTCGATACTTGCCTTGCGATTCAACGCGTGCTCTACGAGGGTACGGGCGACTCCAAGTACCGTCCGAGCGTGTTACTTGAGCGCATGGTCGATGCTGGGTGGCTAGGAAAGAAGAGCGGGAAAGGCTTCTACGAATACGATTCGTAAATAACCACACGTTGAGATGGCTGCTGGGGGTGGACGAGTATCCGAAACATAATTGAGTGCTACGAACGATGATACGCATACATGGACTCTAGTTACTTGCAACGATTCAAGCCAAAAATTTATACAATATGCGTGCGTTCAAAGACTAGAAACAGTCTGTTGTCACGAAAATCTTCAATAGCAATGACCATTCAATGTGCTCGAATAAATTAATAAATTAGCTTCGAATATCCTAGATTTGGTTTGTCCATGTTTATCCCGGTTGCTAACCCAGCTTCCACCACTGCTTCAGTGTTCGTTCTCCATACTCGCCTTCTGGCTCGGAAGGGTAAATCCTAATTAACTACTTTGGGTTTAGGTGTATTAAAGTACGGTGGAACAGTGAAAGCTCGAGGGGCTTGACCAAAAGTATGTTTCACGTTGGCTTGGCCCATGGCAAATGGTTATGTGGGGCACTAACGCGTATATCTTGGCCGAATAGATCGCGTTAAACACATCAGATTATAAGCTTAAACACTATTGAGTAAGATTGTAAGTGCATCTACACGCATCTTCCCCAACTATCTCACCCGAAACTCTCCAACAGATAGGACCCACCTAGCCCAGCATGTCGCAAGCCGTGCGTGCAATGGACTTCTTCTCCACCCGCTACCAAACACTCCTCGCCTCCGCCCAACCCACAACTCAAACAGCCGATAGCACAATCCATCGCCTCGCCGACCGCCTCTCTCCCGAATGCTCCCTACCTGATCGACGCGCCGCGATCCTCTCTCTCAAGGGTCTCGCGCGAGACGAGAAGTACAAGGCCGAGATCGGGCAGGTCGCGTTGGGTCCGTTGGTGGATGTTGTCTTGCTTGGGGGAGACGCGGAGCAGGATCCCGAGTCAGGGAAGGCGGTGTTAGAGACGCTGGGGTTGTTGTGTGAGGTCGTCCCGGGGGAGAATGGGAGGATTGCGAAGGGAGACGTGGGGTATAAGCATACGGATGCGTTATTGGCCGTAAGTAATATTTATTTGGAGAGTGCAAATCGGTGAACTAATGGTAATTGGTTGAGTAGAAACCAGAGCCACTGCGCAAGTTGTTTGACCTATTGAAGCAGACGAGCTTTTATATCCGCTTTACGAGTTTACAGCTCCTATCTCAGATCGTGCAGAATCGCGCGCAGGTGCGCTCATATGCGTCTCTCGATTCAAGACTTCAATCCTAACATACACCTAGGCTGTTCAACGACATCTGATCGACTACCCAGACGGTCTCCCGTCCGTTATCTCAATCCTCGACGAGAAGCGCGAGGTAATCAGGAATGGTACGCCCCGTCATTTATATCGTCCCTCAGGACTTCATTCATCTCGCATACATTAGAGGCGCTTCTCCTTCTCCAAGCCCTTACACACCAAAATGCGGACATTCAAAAGATCCTTGCATTCTCTGGAGCTTTTGAGAAGCTGCTTGATATCGTCGCTGCGGAGGGAGGGATTGAGGGAGGGGTCGTCGTGCAGGATTGTTTGGCGGTCGTAGACGCAATGCTGAGGTTCAATTCATCGAATCAGGCAAGTTATATTAATTCTCTCTCGAGAGTATGCTTATACGCGGCCCACAGAACTATTTCCGCGAGCTATCACTCCCACCCCGAATCCCTCCACTCCTCCTATTCCCCTTCCCCCCTCCCCCACCCAATGTCCCAGCCCCACAAGAATTCGCCCTCCAATTCTGGGACGCCCAAAAACTCGCCAACGCAGGGATGCTAGTTGGCATAATCTCCCTCCTCAACGGACCTAAATCCAAATCCCTCGACCCCTCACACAAAGCCCTCGAATCCGTCGGCATCTATCGCTCTCTAATCGAGCTGGCGCTCGCGTCCAACGCCCCGCCTGCACTTAAAACAAGGGCGTTGCTTGCGCTTCCGCCTCGGCCGAACTTGAGTGTGCCGGTGACGCCGTATTTGCCTGTGCCAGGGTCGGGTGGAGAGGAGTGGGATAGGTTGCCAGAGCAGCAGGCGTTAGGGGTGCTTGTGGGTATTGCACTTGATGGGGAATACGGAGGGATTTTGAGTGCGGGGGAGGAGACGGGGTTGGTCGGCGAAGATGGAGAGGTGAAGGAAGAGGGTGTTAGCGTGGGGATTGGGAGGGAGGAATTGGAGCTGAGGTGGGCTGCGGCCACTGTTTTCGAGGTACGGTTCTTTCCTCCTTGTTCCGCCGTGCTATGAGCTGATGTGCGGGACAATGGCGAATAGAATTTGGTGACAAACGACCAAGATGCCCGTCTAGCCGTAGTTGGATCACTCACCCCTCCCCCGCCTCCCCCCGCTCGAGACCCATCTCAACCGATGAGCCCTTCTGACCCTCCCACACCGGGCCAACACCTTCTCTCAGCACTCGTCGAAATTCCAACGAGCGGCCGCGTATCCAGGCGCGCAGGAGCGAAGATCCAGCTTGCCTGCGCCCTATTTGGCGCACTAGTGCGGGGCTCGGAGAAAGCGAAGAGCGTAGCAAGAATGGTTGTTCCTGGAGACGTGAAGGTACGCCGCTGCGATCATCGGCGTCATCAGACAGGATTTGTCCCACTTTAAATTCCCCCCTTATTTCTATTTTCCTCCTCGTTCATCCCGTGCCTCGCGCCCTCAATCTAACCCGCCCAATCTGACCCACCAATCTGACGAGTTCCTGTTTTAGCCCTCCGCGGGGACGGACTCGGACTCGGACGACTCGCCGCGCCTTGTTTCTGTCCTGGTTGGAAATGTACATCTTGCTTTCCGGGAGCGCGGACGGGCGCGATCGGCGGGTGGACGACGAGCATGGGATAGAGTGATTGTCGCGTTGCTAGTTGCGCTTTCTGGGTGGATGTGGGATTCGCCGGCTGGGGTACGGGACTTTTTCGGAGAGGGGGGTGGGTTGCAAGTCGTAAGTTTTAATTCAATCGGGGGAGTGGTTGTATGCTGATGTGGGAACATCCTGATAGATGATGGAGCCCATTACGCAAAGTATAGGCATAGACGTACTAGTCCAAGGTCTATGCGCGTTCCTGCTTGGTGTGTGCTACGAATTCAACCGCGAGCCAGGGGAGATTACCCGGTAAGTATGGTATCCTTCCTTGAGCGTGGTCGTTGCCAACTCGACTGTTTCCGCAGTGCGACGCTGTACCCCATCTTGCATTCCCGTATTGGGACGGACGTGTTTATCGCGCGCATGGCGCGCGTGCGTGAAGACGAGCGATTCAAGGCAGTCGGTCCTGATTCGCCCGTCATAGCTCCCGGACTAGGTCTTGAAGATGAATATACGGAGGGTGATGGAGAAGGCGAAGGGAACGCGGCTCAGGGTGACGTCTG
>JANWGL010004713.1:0-16347 GCA_025200755.1 Ceratobasidium sp. C01 | reverse complement strand
AACACATCAGTACAAGTCTAACAAATCAGTACAAGTCTACGAACCAATACAAGTCTAACGCATCAGTACAAGTCTACAAAAGAAATTATCGGAATAAATTACAATCACAACGCGCGCCTCCGCAAAAAGAAACACTCTCGCAAAGCTGAGAAACCGTGCGTAAATGAACACAGGAATTCGGGGTTGCTTGTTGTTGCGAGAGCGTGTGCTTTGGGCGCGTTGGGCGTTTGCCTAGTGTGAATAAGGCTTTTGAGTTGGAGTTGGGGGCGGCTGGGGGGCGCTGGTGGGTAAATGCGAATGGAGTTGTCGCGGCTAGTGAACGCCAGAGGGTGATGATGGAGTCGCCTAGGAGAGCGCGTTTTTGGAGGTATTGAGTAACCCGGAGTATCGAGCCGGAAGAAAGCAGGGGGAAAGATCTAGTAGAAGCACAACGCGCAAACGCGTAGAAGTTCGAAGCATATCTCCAGCGAGACGCGCGCTAAATAAAGATGTAGTCGCCTAGGTGGCCGCATCTCGGAAATATCGAGCCGATAAAAAGCGGGAGAAAGTCTAGTAAACAGCACAGTAGGTAAACGCGTGAAAGGTCGAGGTATACGTCTAGTGAGATACCCGCCAAGCCAGGACAGGTCTGGTGCAAGTATCTGAAACGAAGTCGAAGGTTAGATGTGCAGTGTCAGCTAGGCAGACGGATTGACGTACCGTACAAGTATGAAACATGGCTGAAACAGCCTATCGATGGGTGTCGAGTGCAGAAACGCGAGAAGGGTACAAAGTAGACGGATAAATAGAATAAGAATATGATGTTGGACGGGGTATATGGTTTGGGTATAGGGGTTGAAACACATCTGAAAAAAGCGGGTAAGATACGTGTTGAAAGTCGAGGAAGGAAGTGACGTACTGGGTATCGTAGTAAAACAGATCACTAAAAGAACATAGAGCAGATGGGTAAATAGCATGCGAGTAAACACGTTGGGTGGGGTATATGGTTCTGGTACAAGGTTGAAATACATCTGAAAAGCGGATGAGATGCGCGTTGAAAATTGAAAACGGATGATGACGTACCGGGTATAGTTGTACAACAAATCACGAATTAGTTGTACAAATGATCCACAAGAGGGGTATCCAAGTCGAGGATAAGGATAAATAGGAGAACAGAGCAGGACAGTCTATGGGTATATGGCGCCGAGTAGGTCGTCGAGGTTTTGGGGGGTATCATAATAAACAACAAGAACAAGTCCAGGCCGATAGAAAGAGCGAGGCCGGTAAAGCAAAACGCGTAGGATCTAGAGGTATAAGTACCGAACCTGAAACTAATGTTAGATGCGCAGTCCCGACGGGACATATAATAGGCGTACCGGGTATGAAATAGAATTGACGCTGCCAATTGATCTAAGGCGGGGCGGGTATAAGGTATCCGGGAACAAGAGAACAATCCGAGGTTGGTGGATAAATAGATAAGGATAGACGCGGTGTCGGCTAATACATTTGGGCTATGTTGAAATGTATTGGCGGGAGTGAACCGGTAAGAACGTAGTTGAAACGTAAGCGGGAGGTGCACGTACCGGACATTATGTTACAACAGAACAGGAGATAGGACAAGTGGGGATCCAAGGGCGGAAGGCGGGTATCCGGGTCGGGAATAGATATGAGAGCAGGGTGGGGTCGTACAGTCGGAGGGCATGGTACACAGTGGGCATAGTACACGGGCGGGTATGGCACACGGGCGGGTATGGTGTACAGGGATCCAGAGGGAAAGCGCAGTAGAGAACATCATATAAGAACATGGATAGGGGTATTTGTCGTTGATGGGGCGTTGGGTATTAGGGTATCTATATGCGGCATCGCCCTCATGGCGGCGTCTATCATCTATCGTCCACGGTGGACGTCAAAGAGGGGGCCATCTAGACCTACTCGACCGCCCGTCAGCACCAATGCCCCAACCGTAAAGCGCGAAGGACTCACCAAAAACTATACAGCTGCTAATACACAAATAAATAATGCAGCATCTTCTAAACGAGTGTACAATTAAAACGAGTGTGTAAAGCTAGGAGAACATACCTCCTACCTCCTCCCACCCACTTCTTATATACACGTCCTCAGACAGCAGTGGCGCCAGTAGCTCCGACAACGGCCCACCCAGACCCTTGTTTCCAATTTCGGCCAAAGTCTATATGCGCGTCTCGTTGCTCTTCTGTTTTCGCAAAGCCCCGCGCTTTATCCAGGTGCTTTGCCACGCAACGCGAAGTCCGCCCGTGACAGAAACTTCTATACCATAGTGCGATGGGCACCAAGGTGAGGCTTGGGCCATCGTGTTTTTGTGTTCATCTCGATGTGAAGGGCTTTGACGCCCGTCGCTAAGGCATTGAAATCGGGCGCCGGCGGCAGTTTTGAGTTTCCTGGTCGATATGGATACAACGTATGGAGATTGGCGGCGCGCCGAGACGTTGACGGCTACGCGTATCATGTCTATTGTAGTTGTGTCAAAATCCCAAAGGAAAAGAGCAGTGCATAGGTTACGATTGTCCGTACATCCTCCTATATCTGTGCAATCCAACACGTTTCCAATGGCACATTTACATCATTCTGCCTTTCCAGAACCTCCACTTGAACTGGGCTGAGCAGTGGAGGTCGCGCCTAGAACGGTCACCCCTTCGCCTGGACGACCCGCCGAAACGTGTTGCACAGGCGCACGCAAGGGGTCAGGGGTAGGTTGAGGAGGGAGGGCTTGGTTTAACGTTCCTCCTTCCATAGTTAGAACTGGGACCGGACTTGGGCTTGGCTGTGTCGTTGCCGTACTGTGTAAAGGAGGTGGTGGGTACATTCCGCTTGCGGGGTAGACTGTAGCCGTATATGCGGTACTTGATGCAGCAGGCGCGTAGGCTGTTGGTGCGCCACTCGATGCGTATGTGGTTGTTGCCCCTACCGTGGAATATTGGGCGGGTCGGATACGCGCTGTGTAGCTTGTTCGCACACCACTCGCAGAGTAGGCAAGTGTCGTCCCAGTAGAGGCATATGGTGTTATTGATGAACTAGACAGTGTGAGATATGGATGGGATAGGGTGGTGTCGTGGGCGCTGGTACGGGCACTGGTCTGTGGAGGGATACTAGAGAGTAAGGGTCGGAATAGGGGTCGGCGTGGCGGATTTGGGAGTAGTCACTGTGGGAGTGGCTATCGAAGGAGCGGCTATCGAAGTATGGAGTAGCAGGTTGTCAGTGAAGATTGGGCCTGTAAGGGGCAGGGGCTGATGTAAATGCGGGCGCGATTGGCGTCGAAGCCGAGCAGGGGGATATGAAGGTACTTGGAACCGTGCTGGGTGTTGACGAACTGAAGTTGGTGCGGAAGTTAGGCAGGAGTAGAAGACACGACACGCCTATCATACCCGCAACAGGCCTGGCCGTTGGAGGAACGGCTGTCGCCGGGACCAAATTGTTTGTTGTCGCAGCTTTCGTATTAGCGCCGTCGTTTCCTTCTCTTTCCCCTTTCTTTTTGATTCTGCGTTTGTGTTCAACGGGAGTTGCAGTTCTCCCGCTCTCTCTAGCATCTATTTTCCGTTTCTTAGCTACGCCTCTGCCAGCTGCACGTTCTGGTTAACGAGTTCGAGTTCGAGTTCGAGTTCGGGTAGCAGGAATCGGCGGAACGGATTTGTCGGATGGAAGGAGAACCGATTATGCCGTTGGATTGTTCTATCGCGATTATAAATTGATGATGATAGCACATACCATTTTTAAGTCCTCCCACAGCCCGCCAGGCGCAATCCGACACTGCAGCTAGGTTCTCGAAAGCAAGTTCAAAGTCTACCAGATCGGCAGGTCAATAAACAACCTACTTCACCGTAACGAACATAACTAGAACTTACCACTTCTCCTAAGACAATTAGCACGCTTGCCGGACTTGCATTCTTATAACTCTTAGATAGCGTCAGCGGGGCGCTGACAAACCAGATAGTGAAGAGGTGTTCGTGTGTAGGCTTTGATCTTATTTTGATCGGGCATCGGACTCATAACCGAGAGATTAAAAATACAAAGGCCCTGAATCAGGCTGTTATTCGGACGCTAAGGCTAACCGGGCGTACAGTACATTATTCAGGAATACAATGACTCAATATTATGCGCTAAAACTGTCACAGCCATGAAAAATCACGTAGCTAGAGACCCAAGATATTCCTCCCAACAACAACCTACATCTGCGGCCAACGCGGGGCGGGACTTCTCTCATTGAGGCTGAGCGTATTCTGCATTGTGGTATTCCATTGCGCCAGCAGTGGCCTGAAGAATTCCGGGTGCGGGGATGTCAGACAAAAGAACAGCTGAACCAGTTTCGGACTTTACTCACGATTCAGGTTCCACCATACCGCTCTCATTAGTTCCTTCAATTCCTCCGATCACGGTTTGACTTGGCAAATCGTTCAGCGCGAGCATCCACCCACTAAGTGGCACAACACCCAGGTTGGGAACGGGGGCGGACGTATGACCCGGGGGAGACCTGCTACCTAAGAAGATGTTGGCGGAAGAAATACCGGGTGGGGGTGACGAAGGGGCTTGTTCCTGGTGTTGTTGAGCTACGCTATCGATTGCATATTCATCTCCCGGGATATAAGGCCGAAGCTGGTTAAACGAGACGCCGGACCATAGATGCTCGTGCTCGCTCCAGAATTCCTCCTGTGGCGCGGGGTAAGACACGCCTTCGAAAGGAGCGGTAGGAGGTTGGTGCACCAAAGGAGCAATCGGGCGAGCGTCAGATAATGCTTCATTGACAGCGGGGTGGATGGAGTCATAGTCATGGGACGTATGCGTCGAGTGAGGCGGCTCGACCATAGGCAGATGAGTCTTAGACTCGGAAACCGCTTGGAAGTTATCAGGCATTGGTGGCGGGGCATATGAGATGTCGAAAGCGTTGGGATCGATCTCGTCTTTGACGCGGGGGGAGATGGGAGCATTTGGGTTAGAACTAGATTTAGAAGGGTGGAATGATCGAGGGGGTGTATGCGTTCCCTGCGGCTTCTGTGCGACATCATCTCCAAGCGAGCTGGAATCTGCTGGGCGATTGGAGCGTGCATTGGGGGATAGCTGAAGACGCCAAGACTGTTCAAACTCCCGAATAATGTCACTGTTGCGAACATACGTAGAAGTCAGCTATTATCAGTGAAAAAGAAACAAGGAGAGTGGCGATAAGGGCCACTTGGCCTGTCGCAGCTCAGGCACAACCTTGAGAAGTGAACGAAAACTCACTGTAACCTGCCAGCCATATGAACGTGTGTCTCTCCGTCCCCCAACACTTGCATGCACGTCCTCACATCTTCCTCTTTCTGCTCCACAGGGTAATCCCCGCTCGCGGTCACGTCCGAGGTGTGGTGACCATGCTCCGCGGCCTGTTTCTTACTGTTCCCTTGCGCCATCAGGTCGACCAAGAGCACCATCGCGCTCCTAAAAGCACCTTCGAACATGCCAAACGACCCATGAAAGCCGGCGCGTCGGTAAGCGCGGAGCATAGATGCGAACGCATGGGCTGCTTCACGGCAGATTTGTAGGGAAGGTAAGGCAACGGGAGAATCCTTGGAGACGAAAGGTCGGTTTATTGCGATCACCATATCGTAGTAAGCAGCCCACACGATAACGGTGGGAGTGATCAAGGGAGATTGCTTGTAACTATCAGGATGGGGTAGTCGCACTTACAGAACAAGGTCGGAACAAACCAAGTAGCCAAGTAGGAAACGAGAAAGTCAGAATTACATCGTGGTAGAGTGAAGCATTGCTCACAGTGCGAAGGCGCGGAGCGAGCCCAGACGCCAAGTTGCATGTTCATGTCCTCCATCATCCAAGCATCCCCCTGAGGTCCGCCTAGGCCCATTAGTCGCTTTGTCCGCTCAAGTGCGAACTTTTAAAGTGATCAAGAACAAAGGTTGTAAAAACGAGGGGTCAACTAAAGGATCAGATGAGGTTGTTTTCTTAAAGGCGTACCACAGTTTGGAGAGCCTGTCCCAGTATACGGCACAGGGCGATGAATTGATTGAACATACTGAGTCGAGGAGGTATACCCTCAGGCTGCACTGGGACAGGCGCGTCGGGTTCCAAGGACCAATACTCGTCATCCACTTCCAGGACGTTTTCCAAATCGAAACTGGTTCAGATGGTCGGTGATCTAGGTAATGATACTAACATGAATACTCACTCCAGGTCTTGCACCGTCCCCGATCTTCCAAGGGTGATACTGTTCCGAATTGCACCTATCAGGTCAGTGCAATAGAGCAGGTAGTCAAACCATACCCTGAAATTCGATCAAAGAGCAGCATGGACCTAAGCACATTCCTACGTAAGCACTCCTCATGTCAGAATAAGACGACTTACCAAAAGCATCGTTTGTATAATTCAGTCTCGATCGACACGACTGCCTGCTTGCGATGAAACCCAAGATCTTGCATGACACGAATCGTGTTCCCAATCACCGCCCAGGACCCGTGATGAGCGGACGTCCCATACAAAAAAACCGCCATCAGCTGCAAGTAAAAATCAACTCAGCTAAGATATATATGCAGTCGTAATAAATGATATGCTGACCGCCATGGTCTGGACCTCCCAGAGGGATGGCTGATTAACGAAGTTCCTCTGCCATGGTTGCACTTGACGAAACCACTTGTAACCTGCGCTCAGAGGCGAGGGCCATCTCTCGTCGAGCACTCGCGGATCGTCGCACGCCCGCGCACCGTTCGCACAAACAAGAAGCACCAAGCGCAAGAAAGTCCCGTCACGCTTGTGTAGCCCTTCCTCCATCTGCTTTTCGAGCAGCGGCCTATGAAGAAAGGGGAAGTATAGGTTTACGCTATTAAAGTACCCGTGGATTAGTTTGGGCATCAAATCGTCCGGTGGAAGTTCGAGCGAAAGTCCCTCCTCAGTGTTCCAGGGATTGTACTCCAATAACCGCCTCTCAGGAGCTGTGGGTAGCCAATACTCTTGTCTGCGATGAACCCGGGAATTGACGGGCAAGGAACCCCCGATGTTGAAACTAGCTCGGAGAGTCTCGGCGTCGCGCAAGAGTATCTCGGTGCTCGACTGTCCATGATAACGAGGGTCTTCCTTAGTCGATTGATCAGTAATCCAGACTGCGTTATTGTCGTCTAAGTCGACAGAAGCTCGTTTATTTCCGATGCTGGCACGACGCGCCTTTTGGATGAGCGCAAAAGCAGCCGGTGTACCAATAGGCGAGAGAGGGCGAGAGGCACTGGGCACTGAGGAGTGGCTCGGAGAAGTGTTGGGTACAGGTTCGGGGACAGTTGTCGTAGAAGATTCGGGTCCGAGTAAAGTTTCGATCTCGCGCCTTGGATTGATTCCTGGAAACATCTGTTTTGTCAAAGATCAGTTTGCCAGAGTAAATAATAATCCAAATATCGGGCTCGCCTGCTTCAACCGTCGTTCCATTTCCTTGACTCGTCTCTCAAGGTATTCCACATATCTAGTGGTGAGAAATCTTTAGCATATCTTGAGCGCGACGTCTGCGATGCAGCTTACGCGTGATCCGGAGGTGGCTGGGGCTTCGCCGATCTCGTCCAGGTACATTGAATGTTCCGGCTCAAGCAGCTCGGGCAGCCATCCTGTGCCGCCGGGTCAAACCTGCACTGAATCTTAGAAGAAGCGGATAAAAAATCAAGCAGAATTGCGAATGATTTGGACGTACCTCGTGTTGCCAGCATTGATCACACTTGAGTTCTTGTTTACCAGGCGCTGGATACCTATGTCGAGGTTTCTTCGGAGCAGGAGGTCCGTCTCCCTGAGTTCGTAGATTCATTATATTTGTCAATAGTTGTTCCCTCAAACCTGCGGCGTTAATCCGTTCTTCTGGTTTGTACCTCCAGCATTTGAACAGGGCATCGCGCATAGCACCCGACAGCGAATCCTCCGGCAAATTGGACGCGTCTGGAATGCGCTTATCTATGAAAACCGCCTTCATGATCGCAGGTCCCCTGAGCTCGGGGAACGGAGCGTGTCCCGTCATGATTTCCTGAAGCTTGTGGGTCAACACAATATGGCCAAGAGGAGTGCGGTACTCACCAGCATAGTCTACGACATGGACGCGCGATAAACGTTGGCCTAAGTTTAAAACAGCTATCTGTGCTCACCGCTCCCAGCGCATAGACGTCCGCCTCCCGACACCGCACTCCACGATCTCCAAACAGCTCAGGCGCCTGGATTATGCATATTAGGAGGCATACCACGTGTATGCGGCAAGGACGCACCATCCACTTGAATGTGCCTCCACCAGGGTCAGTTTGGGAGAATTGCATAGACTGCCCGTGTGTGATTGCAAGCCCAAAGTCGGTCAGCTTGACGTGGCCAACCTCGTCAATAAGAACATTGTCCTGAGCATCATTTCAATATTCTGATGTGACTACCGATAAAACAACCTACGCCTTTGATGTCTCCATGTACCTGTGGTGGATGTCAGTGTTAGCCTAACACCCGTACTTAAGTCTAGCATACTCACGACGTCTACTCCTGGCCTGTGCAGGTATGCTACAGCACCCGCTAGCTGGAAACACTGAAGTTTCATACCAACGATGAGTTCATTGCCATCGCCACAAACCTGAGGTGAACTCACTAGATGATAACGATCAAATGTTGAGAGCCTGTTGACAACGGATACGACACTGCCACGCTCCATCCAAGGTGATACCAATGAGAGTCTACCATGCAGCTGTGCGAAACCGAGTAGCTTGAGGATGTTTGGGTGGTCCAGCTTCCACCAGGCGTCAAGTTCACGGGCAGTACTCTAGGGCATGTCAATGAGATATCAGAAGCGCAGAAGGCGAATCGGCACGGTACGTGTACCTTGAGCTCACCGTTCCCGCCCTCAGGTCTCTGGCGGAGGCATTTCACAGCCACCATAGACCCGTCTCTCAAAGTCACTCGGTAGATGTCTGCCAGTCCCCCGTGTGCGAACGGTGTGTTTATACCCTCGGCGCGTTCTAGCGCCGAGGTTAGGATTGGCACTTCTGAGATGTCACGGAAGTAGGCTGTGATATGCTCGTGAGGCTGCCCGGCAGAGTCAGCTGATCGCAAAGCGTAATAGTACGAAGATATGCACTCACTGTGTCACGAGATATCTTGAACGCAATGGATAGCCATGGGTGTCGCTCGAAGAACTAACGCATCAAATCTGAGCTTCATGCGCTGTCTCGAACTATTGCCTTGTCAGACTCACTTCCTAATGACATGGTTCAGAGTTAATCGCTATCGCATCGGACCTGTTGATACACTTGCCTAGCAATGAGAGAACATGTGAATGGTTGGATGAGCCGACTGTAACGGGATGTAGGAGGTGCCGTACCTTCTATAGATTTGTACTGAAGTCAGCAACAGAGTCACCAAACCATCAGCGACTCACAATCTAAAAAGGTGAGGCGCCTTGATTGTCATTGAGATACACATACGACATAAACCACTCGCCTCCTAGGAGAATAGAGAAGTATAGATATAAGTCGGAGCTAATAAGGCGCGAGAAAATATGTTACTCACAGTCTGATTATTCCATGTGGCCGATTAGGGTTGCTCAGCAGGTGAATGAACATACACGAACCTCCTAGACCGATCGATTGCGTGTAAATGCTAGGTAATCAGGTAGATAAAGCCACTCACACGCTATTGTAGAGAGATCGGTAATGTCTTCATTGAGTAGATACAGTCAAACTCACAATCTTTCAGTGAATTTTGGAACAATCCCAGTCCAGATCGAAAGGCAAAGCTTGTAAGGAGTGAGACATTTGGCAAGAAAACTTACGACTTACAGGCTGGTTTGGCAAGACAGCATGTAGCGTGAAAGAGGTATGAAGCAGGTCAGCAAATGGATGAAATCTGCCTATAAACACACTGACATCCTGGGGCGACGTGGGTGGTCAGGGATTAGCAAGTGCTACTTAGAGACTATCGGCCAACGAACTTACACGCTAGGACGACGTAGAGTGATAGGGAGTGAGCGAGCGTCAACTACAGCGCATCCATCAGTAAACTCACATACTAGGACGATACAGAGTGGCAAGGGGTCAGCGAGCAATATCTGAAATAAAATTGGCCAACAAACTCACAGGCTAGAGTAATGGAGACGTACATACAGTCAGGATTCATGAGTAATGATTGTCGAGAATTCATCCCAGAATGAAGCGGTGCACTCACCCGCTATTGTCCGGTCATTAAAAGTTCCTCATCAGCTCATCTCTGTCCTGGGTGTGCATTTACATTCACTATGTCATCCTATCGTCGAAACGAAACTGACCTTGGCAAAGGCTACTGGATGTTACGTACTGCGTTCTGTAAATGGACCGACAGTCAGAGTCCAGTTCGCCAGTGTTTCAATCCCAGACCCTACGAACCCACTGTCGGAGGTATATAAGCGAAGCCAATAAGTGTCTTCTTGGCCTAGCCTTGTCCACTCACAGTCTGAATACAGGTGGGGTCAGGGGTTGTCACGCGTCTGGGGAGGCGCTTACATATTGCTTCAATAGTTCTCGAACCTTTGGCTTTGATCATGTAAGCCTCAGTGCATCGCAGTGAATTTATATCTCTACATACTCGATCCTTTACCTCTGGATGATTCTGATCGAGTCTAGGTTAGTGGCCACAATTGTACTATTAGCTTCACCACTCACCTCCTAGCTCACCATTGTTCCTAGAATGAGTTAACTGATTTATACTCTTACCTCGTGAAACTTACCGCTCGCTGACCGATACTCCAGTCTTCGTCCGAGTTCATGTTTGATGGTGGTCGTTAACTCGCACCCTACCAGTCATCACGTGCTCGGACGGATTGCCAGCTCCAAAAACGGTAAATAGAGATGTCCAAATGCTGAAACATATCAACTGTGCGTATCACATCAATTGTATTTGAGTCGAAATTGGAATGAAACCGATTTGACAGCAGTGCATAATTTATGATCGTACCTACGGTACATCCCCCTATATCTATGCAATCCAACATTTTATTCATGTCACACCTGCATCATTCTGCCTTTCCAGAACCTCCACTTGAACTAGGCTGAGTGATGGAGGTCGCACCTAGAACGGTCACCCCTTCGCCTAGACGACCCGCCGAAACGTGTTGCACAGGCGCACGTAAGGGGTTAGGGGCGGGTTGAGGAGGGAGGGCTTGGTTTAACGTTCCTCCTTCCATAGTTAGAACTGGGATCGGACTTGGGCTTGGCTGTGTCGTTGTCGTACTGTGTAAAGGAGGTGGTGGGTACATTCCGCTTGCGGGGTAGACTGTAGCCGTATATGCGGTACTTGATGCAGCAGGCGCGTAGGCTGTTGGTGCGCCACTCGATGCGTATGCGGTTGTTGTCCCTACCGCGGGATATCGGGTAGGTCGGATACGGGCCGTATAGGTTGTTCGTACGCCGCTCGCAGAGTAGGCAGAGGTCGTCCCAGTGGGGGCATATGATGCTATGGATGCATCGGACGGTGAGGGGTAAGAGTGAGATGGGGCAGCACTAGTCTGTGGAGGGATACTTGGAGGGGCGGGGGTGGGGATAGGGGTAGGAGTGACGGTTTTAGGAATGGTCATTGAGGGGGCGGCTATCAAGGGGGTAGCGGCTACTGCCTGAGGATTTGGCAGTGTCGGTTGGGCGTGAGAGGGAGCAGGGGCCGGAGTGGGTACGGACGAGATCGGGGTCGAAGTCGAGCTAGGCGGTATGGGGGCAGCAGGAACCGCGCTAGGCGTTGGACGAACCGAGGTCGGTGCGGGAACTGGGGCTGCTATAGAGGGGGCCGCAGCAGGCGTAGTCGGTGGAGGAATGACTGTCGGTGCGATCGAATTGTTCGTTGTTGCTGGTTTCGACCCTGCTGTTGCCGTTTCCTTCTCTTTCCCTTTTCCTTTTGGTTTCGCGCTTGTGCCCTCCAGCTCAGCTGAATTTGAGGTTTTCGCGCTCTCTCCAGCATCTGTTTTACGTTTCTTGGTCGCACCCCCACCAGCTGCACCTTCTGACCGGCGAGTTCGAGCAGGAGTTGATGGAACGGATTTGTCGGATGGAAGCAGCACAGATTGTGCTGTTGGATTTTTCTACAATGATGATGAATTAAGGATTCGGTTGTACTTCTTGGGATTACGCATACCGCTTTCAAGTCCTCCCACAATCCACCAGGGGCGATCCGATACTGCAGGTACGTTCTCGAAGGTACAGTCAAGATCTACCATGGAAGCTAATAAGCAAACTACCCATATCACCACAACCACAAAACTGAACTCACCACTTCTCCTAGAACACTCTGCACGCTCGCCGGAGTTACAGTCGTACAAGTCCGAGACAGCGCACTCCATACTCCCGACGGGGCGCTTACAAACCGAATAGTAAGCGGGTGCGCAGGCTTTGATCGCGCGGCGACCGCACTCGAGCCGGGAACGTACGCATCAAACGGGTAGAACGTGGATAAATGTATGTCGCCGTTTGGACGTTGATCGAGTAAGACATATTCGGATGGGAGTAACCATCTGTCGATTGGACGCTCGGCGAACTCGAGGAGAACGGCTGTGGTTGGTATGGCCGGAACCGTGGAAGCCGACGGAACAGGCGTCGTTTGAGCGGTAGGCGCGACAGGTGCGCGAGAAGCAGGAACGGAAGGAGGCACGTGGGTGGGTGCGGGAATAGTAGGAGCGTTTGTTTGGGTCTGGGCTTGGGTCACCGGTGCAGGAACCGCACGCGGCGCTGAAGCGGCTGAGCTAGATGCGGTAGTAGGCGCCGCACTAGGCTGGGTCCCGACAGGCGCCGAAGCCGCGCCTGGATATGTTCCAGCCTCGATCGCTTTGATGGTCGTACCGAGTGTGCGTAGCTGAGTAACGTTGGCTCGACCTTGAGCCGCTAGCTGAAGAATCGCGTGTAGTTCTGGGTCTTTGGCTGCCGCAGCTAGAACCTAAATTCAGAGTTCGTTTCGCGTGCGTTTCGAACGGGTAGTAGAGATATGGAAGAGACACCGGGTGGCAAGCATATAGAATAGGCGGAGAGCTAGATTAGTAAGATTGTGTCTAGTGACATGTGTGACGTACCCGAGTGTGAAGTTCGTGGGAGACAGTGATCGGGGCGACATGTTGCGCGGGCGTTGAAGTCGAAACAGGAGGTGCAGCGGGCGCCGAAGGCGGCGTCGGAGTAGGAATTGGGGCTGGGGCTGACGTGGAAGTATGACTGTACTGGTATTGTACGAAGAATATCTTTGTTTGGGGGAAGAGGTGAGGACCAATTTCGAGGTCACTGTAAGAAAGAGGAAGTTCATTGAATAGTGCAATGATATTTTGGGGTTCAGAGGACGTACCAGGTACCCGCTGTGTAGATCGAGTGTGGTGGGGGAGCCGGGACGACTTGGTCGGCCTTATTCTTCGACCGAGTCGAAAAACGTAGAAAGGCCTTAGTTAACCACATCGAGCGAGCTGGAAGCAGAGGGGTCAGTAATTTTTGTAACATAAAGAAGAAAACAAGTTACATTGCTTCAATGACTGGAGTAGAACCAAGCTGCTCGAGAACCGGATCCAAGCCGTTAGTCAAAACTCTCGAGCAGAACGCCAGAGCCTCACCTATCGGCCACAGATAACTTGCTTCCACTAATATCATCCTTGTTTGAAAGAGCATCTTGTTTTGTATGGCAAGTAGGTAGCCCAAGAGAAGGATGCTGGGCGAAAGGTTGAACCAACATGACCGCCAAAACGAAATTCAAATTCTCTCTATCAGTCCAATTGATTTGACCATAATTAGATTAATTAATGATTGGAAAATGCATGGGGTTACAAAGTACATTCGTAGTATTCAATTCATTAATGGGATTGCAAGTGAGCGTTACAACACTGCTATATCTTTTCTACTTCTACTTCTATGAAGATCTAGCCGCACCCAACCGCTCCGCGTCTGCGTCATTCCTCGATTTGTTGGCAGGTGTGCCGTTCCACGGGATAGGCGAGATCCAGTTGTTCATCAGATGCATGCTAAGTCCGACGACAACGGCGCCACCGAAGAAGTTCCCAACGACTGCCGCGGATTGGTTGAACCACAAGCGACCGATAGTGGAAGGGGCGCCGTAGAGAAGTCCGGTGGAGAGGAAGAACACTTCGGTTCACACGCGAATGTCAGACGGAGTTGATGATCGGAAAGATATACACTTACTATTGGCTACGCAATGCTCAAATCCGCTAATCACGAAGACCACGACGGGAATCCAGAGTGATAGGAGCTTCCCAGCCGAATCGGTGCAGGCGGTAAACATGGAGATAGCGATGCAAACCATCACGTTTGCGCCAATTGCTCTCAAGAACAGGACACCCCAGCCTGTAAAGAAACATCAGAAAGGCCTAGGCGTGTCGAGTGTAGGCTACGTACCATGTCCCAAGGTTTTGCCCACCACAACAGTGTCCATCCATTGCCTGGAAGACGCATCTCCGAAGAGCCCACTTAGGTAGGCGAGGAAGTAGGACACGACCAGGCAGCCACACCAGTTTCCAATGTAAATGAGAGTAAGGTTTATAATGGATCGATGAACAGATATGGCGCGATTGTACCATCCTGGGGGACTTGTTAGTATGCGGGTAGACAAAGTGCGACAGGGCATTACCGA
The DNA here is from genome assembly GCA_025200755.1 of Ceratobasidium sp. C01. Classification (NCBI taxonomy): domain Eukaryota; kingdom Fungi; phylum Basidiomycota; class Agaricomycetes; order Cantharellales; family Ceratobasidiaceae; genus Ceratobasidium; species Ceratobasidium sp. C01. The sequence continues at coordinate 1,773 of JANWGL010004713.1, read as the reverse complement.
TGCTAAAGATTAGAGTCGTCCCAGTGAACAGCTCTCCACCCATGATAACGATGAAGTGCAATGCTAATACATGCGGGTAAATAACGGCGCATGAAGGGCTTCATAGTCACTCACCAAAAGCAAAGAACGCGCCCGTCAAAAACTTGGGTACAATCGGCCACGACTGGCGGACAGTTTCAGACACCCCGCAAGCAGCAGAATATCCAGCAATGCCCCCAAAGCCAACCCATATCCCCGCAATGAACCCCAGAAACAACGTCTGGTCGGCCGGGCGATCCGCACGCATCTTGGCACTAGCGAGCAGTGCAGCTTCGATAGCCGCGCCTGCCTGCATTCCTGATGCTGGTGCCGGCATCGGCGGCTGCTTATTGATAGCGGTTGGAGCCGACGAATCGGAGGTTTGAGAGAGACCAGATATTGAATGGGTCTCGTTGTGAATTGGGGCAGCCTTCACAGACTCGGATGGGGAACCAGCTCGAAAAGACGGCATAGGATGAGTGGGGGAGGGGGATGGTCTCTTGTTGTCCGTAGATTTTGGCCTATATATATTTGGGGGAGGTGGCCACAAATCAAACGGAGAAGGGCTTCCAGTAAGCGAGTTTGAAAGCACGGCAGACACTTCGCGAATGAGGAGCGGTTCGGATAGACAAGCAAAAGTCCTGGTTGGCTGGAAGATGAGCCGGAGGATAAAGTGAGATATATAAAGTAAACGAATGAATGTCAAGAGACCAAGGCTAGCCGGGCGGCTAAGCATTAGTTGAGCATTCCAGTGACGTCGCGGTGTAAGGTGTGTCAAATAACGTTTAGTGATCTTGTGGTCAACAACGCAGTCACGCGATAACGCCGCGCCGTCGATGTACTGTTGTGTTAGCTGTCAGTGGTCCAGCCAATCCGAATCACACGGGCCTGAGACAAAAATATAACAGTAGAACTGGCGCAGTTGCTCCATGTACGAAGGGAGAGCGGTTGCGGCTCCGTCTAAGGCAATTACCAGAGGTGTCATAGAATGTGGGATCCTGTGCCAAGCCATACGCCGCGACTCGTCGGAAAAGGGGTAAGATGTGGGGTCCCCACCTCTTCCAAACCAGATAGAGCAACACCGAACGCTCCACTTAGAGACGTTTAGCGCATTAGAGACACAATATATAGCCACAGATGACTTTGCGGCATTAAAACAATCGCATAACAGAAGTTTTCGAGTTATACAAGCTCATACGATGGTTGGAGCGATGTGAGGGTCAGCACGTGACTGGCTTGGCTTGTCAGCACCCTGCCGCTTATGTCAGCGAACCTGACCGGCCACTCAACCTGCGACCACCGTCTCCACTTGGCTTTCAGTTCCCCAGCTTATGCCCGGAACCTAGCCGCTTTGTCCTTTATTGTGACTTGGAATTTTATTTCTTTATCTAATGTCAAAAAGACGCGCAACGTCTTCAACAAGTTCAGTGGCTGGCACCTCAAACACCCGAGCTAAACGTATCAAGTTTGACAACTTCGCCGCCCCAAGCGACTCAGACGACTTGCCACCCGCCCATGTTGCCAATTTCCAGCGACAGGAACATCAGTCGGGCTCTTCTGGAATCTCCACTCGACCTTCGCCTCGAGCGCCTACGACATTCCCCTCTCTAGTATCTCTCTCTGCTCGTGTCTTTGCCACCAATTTTAAAACGTTGTACATCCCTGAAGATCACACAAATCCAAAACATGGTTTTGCGATGCGTAAAAGTCTGAAAATGCTTCCAGACATTTTGGTGCCCAAATTATTCGGGCTTT